>JAMPIV010018578.1:0-157258 GCA_024509875.1 Oreohelix idahoensis | reverse complement strand
ACAGCACTGAACACAAGTGTTTGTTATGTATTGTGGAAATGGATTATGACTTAGTTTTGAAATAGGAGGTACAACCTTCTTGTTTCAGGGACGGTGGTCAAAAGTCATTGAGGCAGCATTTGGCCTGAGTTACTGAATCCTGAGGCTGACAGTATACTACTGGGTCCAGATAGCGACCAGTGAGGTGGCTCCAGAACTCATTGAAGTAATCGAGCAGAGGAGTCTTTTACTGCAGTCATCACGAAAGTTAAGAAAGTGTGGCCATGGAGCTCAACATTATGTGCCCCCCCCCCCCCTCTAAAATTGACAGTAAATAAAGAGGGAATATAAACTGTTTAAATTGACAGGAACTGTGAACTTTTCCCAATGATAAGACACTTGAAGTCATGATGACAAACAATAACTCATATTACTACTTCACACTTACACACATAAGATAAAAATAATAAAATATGTCAATAACAAGATTAAATTGATAAACTGTGTACATACTACTTGTAAGAATATTGATTGTGATTCCTGGTTCACTGTGTAGTTGAATCAGGATATCTCTATGTAAAGAAATTAATACATATATATATATATTTGACTTTTCAAACTGACTCTTTTAAGATAGTCTTATAGAGTGTTACATGTGTGTGAGTGTCACAGTGTTGTAAAGTGCTGTGAAATAAATTAACTTGTTTATCTGTCTGTTGTTGTTGTGACTTACACTTCATCATTTACATAACCCTAGACATTCAACGTAGTCATCACAATATTCCAGAATAGGTCTGACTGAGAGATATATATATGTGGTAGCAAGTAAGGTTATCTGTAATACTCCACATTATTAGATACAGATACCTTCACAGCTGATCTCAGTCAGTACACTAGTCCCCTATAAATATTTATATCATCCCACTTTACCACATATATTGGGGTCCGGTCCGGGATATTGAACTTTCTCCTGTTATATATATTGGGAATTATAAGAATTAAAAGGTATCCTTGGGTGGAATTAAATAAGGTTGAGCTCTCAGTGCCTGTGTTGTAATTACATAATTAATTACAGAGTATATTGTTTAGTTAGAAATTGTTTACATTTATCTGTTAGAAAATGGCGGACCTGGCCAAATTTCGATCTGCTGCTGTACAGACTGCGAAAGAGTTAGGAATGGACGGGCAAATTATGATTGCTTATGTCACTGCTGAATGTGACAAATATATTGAACGGGAAGAAAGAAGATTAGAAAAAGAGGCCGAAAGAAAATTAGAGGCTGAGACTAAGCGGTTGCAGATTGAGGCTGAGGCTAAGAGGTTGCAGATTGAGGCTGAGGCTAAGAAAGTGGAAGCAGAAGAAAGAAGATTAGCTGCAGAAAGGGAAGACAAGAGATTAGCTGCAGAAAGGGAAGACAAGAGATTAGCTGCAGAGAGGGAAGCAGAAAAGGAGGAGAAGAGATTACAAAGGGAACATGAGTTACGACTAAGGGAGTTTGAGTTTCAAGGCCATGCTCCTGAGAATGGTGCCAGTCCCTTTGCCTCTGATGCCACTGCTAGCCAGGGAGCCTCAACCTCAGCTATGAATTTTCATTTAGATCATTTTGTTGAGAAAGACGATGATATAGAGAGCTATCTAAATAGGTATGAACTATTAGCTACCACATATGGGTTAGAGAGAGAAAGGTGGAGCTTAAAGTTATCTCAAGGTCTTCGTGGGGCAGCTTATGAAGTTTTTGCCAAAATGAGCAGAGGTGATCAGGAAAATTATGACATGCTAAAGCAGGCTCTTTTGTTAAGATATGAAAAGAACGCAGAATTTTATAGGAAAAATTTAGGAATGCTAAACTACTGTCAGGTGAAACCTATCACCAGTTCTCTGCACGAATAGAGACATACTTGGAGAAATGGACTTCTCTGGGGAAAACCCAAGATCTTAAGGAAATGGTCCTTATAGAGCAATTAAGAGAGTCCATGGCTCCAGACATGAGAAAGTTTCTCATGGAACAAGGTGCAGAGAGGCTGGGTGAGTTGCTAAATGTTGCTGAAAGGTATCAAGCAGCTCAGGCAGAGGTATCAGGTAATAAAAAGAAACAGATAGATAATTTTAGGGCACCACAGGACTTTAATAAATTTGATCCTAGAGATCAAAACAAAGGTAAGCACCAATTTGATAGGCCACGGTATGACAATAAAAATAAAATCCCACAATTCGATGAAAGGAAATATGATGAAAGAAAATCTTTCAACCAAGGGAAAAGGTGGTGTAAGAATTGTCAGATGAACAATCATGACACTGACCATTGCAGAAGGAAACCTGTGTATATGGCCACCCTTCAGGTCAGGTCGACCTCAAGAAAGGAAGAGGATATTATGTTAGATACCACTCCAGAAGAGATGAGGAAGGCACAGGCTGGGGATAAGACACTCAAGCCTTGTTTCAGGAAATTGTCAACTTGTCATACAACTCCAGGCAAGGGAGATTTTTACATGAAAAACAAGTTGATGTATAGGAAGACTGGAGCTAGATCCAAAGGTCAGGGACAGCTGGTACTTCCTAAAAGATATAGGGCAGAATTAATAAGGAGCCTACATGTGAAACCAGATGGGGACCATGAGAAAATAGGTACCATCATCCAAAAGGTGGCTCACAATTATTATTGGCCCAAGGCAAGATGGGACATTGAGAATTTTGTAGAAAGGTGTAGCATAGCACATGAGGGAACACCCACAAGTGGGAACAGTGATCAGGACCTGGACACGCCATGGGGCAAACGCAGGCCTAACACTGAAAAGAAAAAAAAATTTAATAAAGTGGACCAAAGGGAATGGGAAGCCCCTTTTCACGGACAAGCTTCACTTAACTGTTTTACAATGGCCACTATGCAGAGAGTGCAAAAAGATGTCTTACCCCAGGATAAGCCGACAATCCCTCAATCGGACTTAAACAAACTGGAGGAAAGAGATGTAGAGAGGAAATCTCTCATCAAGAATTTTAAGTGGGGAGAAAGCCCCAAGAGGAAAATTGGTAGCGGTCGTTTTGTGCATGATAATTCTGGGAAGAAAAATCATCACTATAGCGCTTCGAGTGGAAGAGACCATACCGG
Organism: Oreohelix idahoensis; assembly: GCA_024509875.1. Lineage (NCBI taxonomy): Eukaryota > Metazoa > Mollusca > Gastropoda > Stylommatophora > Oreohelicidae > Oreohelix > Oreohelix idahoensis. The sequence continues at coordinate 154,172 of JAMPIV010018578.1, read as the reverse complement.
TGCATGGACAAAAAGGTCCACACAATTACAGGTCCATATGAAGCGCTGTTAAGAACGTGGACTGATGAAAAGGCAGAGGAAAACATTACATCCTCATACCAATATGTGAATGAGCTGACCACTCGTTTAAAAACTGGCTGGAAACTTGCCAATGAAAATTTGAAACAAGCCAGGAAGAAACATGCTGCCTATTATAACAGGAAGGCGAAAGACAGAGATTTGGCTGTGGGAGAGAAGGTACGGCTTCTTCTCCCCGGTAGTCAGAATAAGTTACAAATTGGATGGCAAGGTCCATATACAGTTCTAGAGAAGGTGTCTAGAACCAATTATAAGATAGATAAGAAGGGGACAGAAAAAATATATCATGTGAATCTCCTGAAGAAATATTTGGAAAGAGAACATCAGGAAGAGACACACTTGTTGACCTTGTCTATCGCCATGGAGATGAAAAAGGAACCACTTTCATCATTTGAATATCCATTACATCCCTGTGAGACAGCAGCACAGGTGAAAATCAGTACACATTTAACGAAAACTCAGAGAGAGAGAGTGCAACAGGTTTTAGAGAATCATGCAGAGGTGTTAACAGACCGACCAGGGCATACAAACCTATTGGAATATGATATGAAACTGATAGACCCCACACCTGTCTGTATGAAACCCTATTCGATTCCTTTTGCTAAGGAGAAAGCTTTGAAGGAAGAGATAGAATATTTGTTGAAGGAAGGAATTATTTCACACAGTGAATCTTCGTATAGTTCCAGTGTTGTACTTTTAAGGAAGCCCTCTGGAGAACATAGACTCTGTATAGATCACAGGAGACTGAATGCCATTACAGAAGGACAGGTGGATCCATTGCCGGATACAAATCAGTTGTTTGCCAGGCTAAATAAAGCTAAATATTTCTCAAAAGTGGATCTGAGTAAAGGATACTATCAGATTCCAGTAAAACCTGAGATCAGACAAAATTGTTGGATGTAAACATTTCGGAGGAACGTAATGAATCCCTGAGTTGCCTCTTTGATTGAGGATATTCCGAATGTTTCATACAGGCTAATAAGAAGATTATGGGATCCCCTACGAAAACTCTGCTATCACCAGGTATATGTTATCTCCTCATAACGTACATTTTGAGGAAAATCTAATGTTCTCTGGACATGTCATTGCGCAGACTCAGAGAAGAGAAATGGTGAATACGGGTTGTGAAGCAGCATTAAGACAAGCAGTCACACTTGCGGCTGTTCAGTAACATAACCGAAATATATTATTGGTTGTAGAGGTCTGAGACAGATTTCATGAGTAGTGCCTACTCTGAATGGACCCAACTACATAAAACCATGATAGCACCACAGCAGAGTAAAGTCAAGTTGACTTACATTTATCTATGTGTATATAGAATAAAGGACTGACATGGGATGTCTGTTTTAAGAGGGGAGATGTCGTGAAATATTCTAATCCACATATATAAATTATCAAATAAATGTAAAGCCTAACAAATAACTTCAATAAAAGGAAAAGAAAAGGTAAAAGAGAACAGTGCTGTCACAATGACTGTACTCGAAATCCCCCTTTTTCTGCTTCGTCTGCATAAGTGTAGCGCTTTCGCGTTTGATAGTAAAAGCCAACTGCATCCCTACACGCTTTCTACCATAAAACGTGTACAGTATTTCTTGGAAAAACCTTGAGATACGCAAGCTGATCAATGACCTAGATTTAATATTTCATTCATTCCATTTTATACACGGCGTAACTAAAAGACAGATGAAAGTAGGAGAGAGAGAGGGACGACTGAAGGCAGGAAGCATGCAACACTACACGCGTCGCGCGATTAATAGTAACGCCAATCCCACGTGTAAGGCCAGCACTAATTTTTTTTCATATAAACAGTGTCAGAAAAACACTACTACTACTACAAGAATCCGGTTTAAAAACATGAAAAATGCTTATTAGGAAATATGAAATTCTACTGAATTACATCTAAGCTCCTGAAAGTACAGAAGACACCCTATGACAAAGAAGTGAACGCGTGGTAAAAAACAAATATACGACTATCTTTGGAAAACACATATTTTGAACGCCACCATGTAGCTCGCTTTAACTTATATATTATTGTACGGCAGGACTTGCTGGCCAAGAATATGTTATGTGTTACGCCTTTAGTCTATTAATAAAATAATTATGGCCAAAATAAAATAGTGGGGGTGCCTGACAGCATGAAATCATTTCTGCTCATAAAATTTTTTTTATAAGGTGTTTGAAAAACATTACGTTACGGAAATAGCCTACCATGTTAACTCCTATTTGATTGGCGGGAATGAGATGTAAGACTAAACACGATTAGTTGGACTGCAAATACTAGTTTTCTGTTGTTATGGGAAACGAATAGAAGGGGTACATTTTTGAAAAGATGTGTAGACATGGCATGATTGGTTAGATCTGCTAATATAGTCAGTTCAGAGCGTCTGTTCCGTGCCACATCTTGTAATAAACCTACTAAGTACAGTGCGTTGAGCACCAGTGCATATTTTTTTCTAAAATAAAAGCCTGGGACAAGAGTCAAATCGGAATTTGTGCCTATTCATTGCCAGTCAACGAAACTGTTTATTATTTCCATTGAATTGTGGTGAGCTGAAATATTTGATATCTTTTTAATGAAAATTGAATGTGAATTGATGATTTATGTCTATATATATGTGTGTAGTTCAGTGGCCAACTTGAGAAAAGCCTAAATATTGCTCCAACCTGAATAGGAGGTGTCGGAAAAAAGTAAAACTGCATGGGATTGCCAAACAGTACACTGACACCTATCTTATGGACTAAAAAGAAATAATGCTGGAATGGCAGAGGCGTAGTAACCATTAGGAAGGAGTATACTGGTGTAATTTGTTTCAGATGAAGCTAGCAGTGGCCTACAGCACTGAACACAAGTGTTTGTTATGTATTGTGGAAATGGATTATGACTTAGTTTTGAAATAGGAGGTACAACCTTCTTGTTTCAGGGACGGTGGTCAAAAGTCATTGAGGCAGCATTTGGCCTGAGTTACTGAATCCTGAGGCTGACAGCATACTACTGGGTCCAGATAGCGACCAGTGAGGTGGCTCCAGAACTCATTGAAGTAATCGAGCAGAGGAGTCTTTTACTGCAGTCATCACGAAAGTTAAGAAAGTGTGGCCATGGAGCTCAACATTATGTGCCCCCCCCCCCCCTCTAAAATTGACAGTAAATAAAGAGGGAATATAAACTGTTTAAATTGACAGGAACTGTGAACTTTTCCCAATGATAAGGCACTTGAAGTCATGATGACAAACAACACTCTAGCTTGAAAAACAAAACCAGTATTAACTCATATTACTACTTCACACTTACACACATAAGATAAGAATAATAAAATATGTCAATAACAAGATTAAATTGATAAACTGTGTACATACTACTTGTAAGAATATTGATTGTGATTCCTGGTTCACTGTGTAGTTGAATCAGGATATCTCTATGTAAAGAAATTAATACATATATATATATATATTTGACTTTTCAAACTGACTCTTTTAAGATAGTCTTATAGAGTGTTACATGTGTGTGAGTGTCACAGTGTTGTAAAGTGCTGTGAAATAAATTAACTTGTTTATCTGTCTGTTGTTGTTGTGACTTACACTTCATCATTTACATAACCCTAGACATTCAACGTAGTCATCACAATATTCCAGAATAGGTCTGACTGAGAGATATATATATGTGGTAGCAAGTAAGGTTGTCTGTAATACTCCACATTATTAGATACAGATACCTTCACAGCTGATCTCAGTCAGTACACTAGTCCCCTATAAATATTTATATCATCCCACTTTACCACAGACTACTGCATGTGAGTGTATGGGTGCATTATTGACTTAACTAAGAGCTTTAAGCATTCGCGTTCTCGTCTACACCCACACTCAGCACATCATAATACCAGTACCACACATCTACAACATGTACGCTGTTTTGTGTGAGTGATCATAGTACCCTTGGCAGTGCCTCACGCTGGTGGGCGTTACATTTCTGGTGACCTACATCAACACCGCAACATTACACAGTCCAGGTGATAAACGACACGTTCACTCTGCCAGCTTTCACATCACGCATAAACAGTACGTTACATTTATGGTGGCCGTGACATTTCAGGCGGTTACAGTAGTATTATGACATGATGTTACGTATGTGAGAATGTAACTGTTTACCACCGCACTTTAGAAATATATAATATTTTTGTTTGTTTAAAATGAGAAGATGCGTCTGACAATGAGCAGATATACTTTTTTCTTTTAACTGTTCGAAGATTTTTTTTTCCTACAGAAGTGTGTAAGAAAGTATTTTTTTTATTTTCCCTCCAGAATGTACGGATATAAGCGAGAATATGTGTATATATTCTTCGTATTGTTGGTAATACTTCTTCTTCTTCTTCCTCGTTCATCCTGAAAAGGACGTTGGTTGCGTTGTGTCCGTTTACAGTAAAGCTGCGGTTTTTTCGCCTTTCGGCCGACACATCCGACTTCCGCACGACATTTTTTGGGACCGGGTTTGCCTTCCGTTTTCGATCCCTACTCCTCTGCCAGACTGCAGTGATGCAGCCTGTTTCCAGGACCACCACGTGGAGGTGGAGTAGGGTCTTGGTCAGCTCTGGTTCGCTGACGTAGGTAGTCAAGCTATTGGTCGCTTACTGCATTCCTCACTTTTGATGCGTCTTGGGTCCCCATTGGTAATACAAGGAAAGAGAAATATAAAATCCAATCTCCCTTACATCTTTTGTTTCCTGATGTAAGCATCAGGCGCCCTCGGTGTTCCTCCACCATTTCATCTTTCTCTGAATTTTCATGATGGCCACGAACACAAAATTTCAGACCCTCTGGTCAGATCAAAGTGGGTTCAGAGAGCGAAGAATGCAAATGAATCATACTTTTATATACATCAATCTGCAATAGAAATGTTGGCATATATATATATATACCAAGATGTCATCATCATACTCTATCTGCTCCTTATGGAGCACGGCGCTTCCTTTGCTTTTGGTTTCTTTCGAGGAAACCCACATCAAGCAGTCACCAACTCTTGCAGTGGTAGTTTATGAGGCAATTTATTTTATATGATGAGGCTGCCAACCTCATACACAACATTTGCAGTAATATACATTGCATACATGTAAAAGGTTTATCTAAAATAAGAAAATAAACATTTTAAAACATACTCCTTCAACGGGATGCAGACGTTTTGTACAGAATGACCGCTATCACTTTACTGGTGCGTAAAGATGCAGATTTCTCATAAGAGTTAATGGTGATTGAAAATTCACAATACCTAACTTTAACACATGAGGAGGATTTCCTCGGACTTGTGACTTAGAAGTATTATATAATATTTAATTTTACAAGTTACTTCTAGTAACTTTGGAACGTCCTTAAATGGAATCCTTGTGCTGTATCTTCCTGACGTCTTGTCATCTCTGATGAGAATTGGAAAATCAGTCACGAATTTCAATCGCTGGTTGACTTATAGTAACAATTCCGCCTACACGAAATGTTACTTCCGCTAGTTTATCTTTGCTAAAACAACTAACATGTAAGGCTAGTTTATTTTTCAATTTAAAGGCAATCATCGTTTAGGACGTCATATTTTAGTAAATATTTTCCCCCTACCCATCATCATAAAAGGCATGGACATATCTGGTAGTGTAACTAATTGTTACCCTTGCCGGAAACAATTATGTCATATCTCCTGTCTTAGTACTACAATCTTATTGTAATCAAGACAAACTTGGGAAAGACATTTTTTCCATGTCATGTCCGTAAAATGATACATTAGTTATCTTTGACATGACCATCTTACACTAATCCTGACAATTTTTTACTGGTGTTTATTTCACTAAAATGGATGTCACGGATTGACTCCCCTGCTTTGCAGTAGTGGTCCAACAGTGACCAAAACTCAAGAGTATCTAATATTGGCTTCCAAGGTATCTACCTGCGCGCAAGATTACTCTTGGCAGAGATGTAGATAGAAGATTAATGACACTTCTACCTTAAGGGAGCGTTCACAAGATATTTCCAGAAGTCACGAACAATGTTGCATTGGGCTGAACAATTGTTAACGCATTATATCTGGTCCGTCGCCTTTTGTGAAGGATTTAAGCAATGGTTTAGCCTGTTCAAGCCCCCAGTTGGTGTAATCCAACGAAATCCCTCTTATAAGGTATAGCTCTGTTTAGAGGTAAATATAGGTCTAAGTATATATATATATATATATATATATATATATATATATATATATATATATATATATATATATATATATATATATATATATATATATATAATATTCTGGCTCATACGTATGCTTTAATACATATAACTGAATCAACTATTATTGTTTAGTTTTAAAACAACAGGTAACAAATTTAATAGTGAATTAGTCTGTAACAGGTTAAAATAAATATTGAAAAATTAGTGGAATTTTGATGGATATAAAGTTCTCGTCATTGAGACTTAGGTGGGAATTTAACCTTATACTTAAAGTTTAACTGAAATGTCCTTTTTGCTGGTGCCTTTCAGTTAGCAATTAGCTTACATTAGTGAGTTTTGCCGCCTAGGTTTTCGTCACGTTGTTCTGGTGATGAATGTACTTCTCTCACACGAGTAGCGTAGTAACTTCAGTACTTCATACAGTCTGATAGCTTGTAACCACGTACTTTTAGAAAAAAATAGAAAGACAAATATGCCTCTGCTAAGTACACTGAGTTGGAAGTTTAACAGGCGAATCCTCTCTTTGTCCACCCACCAATGTTAATCTCTCAGAAGAGTTAAATTCCTGAGCTTACACAGGGCAGCTCAGGAAAGATGAATAAAATTCACTAATATTCCTCTGGGTATTAACTGGGACAATGTGTCTGGACAGCGCGAATAATGATTTGTGTCTGAACTAACATTAACAAGTTACATATATCTCACAAAATGATATGCTACACTTGAGGCACATGTGATGTAATTATCACTCATCACTGCTCCAGTCTGAGTCTGGGGTCACCTCTGCTGTCGGTTTTTTCCGCACAACTAGCCAGAAGAAATCACCAGTGCTTGCTGTAGTGGTTCATGAATATACTATTTCCATATGTTGAGGTTGCCAGCCTCATATATATAACCACTTAGCAAGAAAACACATTAAATTCACATTTGTAAAAGAAATGATCACAACTTACCCCAAATTTTGGGAATACACAATCTCCCTGCACAGGTTTCAGATGGACACGAGCAATTTCGGTGCATGTGCTCTAGAATCAATTTCGTCTGAGAAATTCCTCTTATGACGGTCTTATGTGAAACACTTGGCCTGGGAAACTAGCAATTCCTCTTTGACGGGTGTTCTACAATACACTTGGTCTGGGATATTATTTCTCTTATGACTGACGATCCAATTCCTAGGTTTCCAGTCTTGCATTTATAAAGTCCTGGTCCCTGAAGATTTGCATTCTGTGTATTTAAATATGCGGGTTTACTCTTAAGGTTTCAGAGTTGCCCAAATAATGTCGATCTGTCACTTTTGATATAGGAATTCTCTTTGTGGCTTCTTGGGAGTTGCTCAGTTGAAGTTGCGAAGCTGTCTGGTCTGTGTTTCTGAGTTCGCTAGATTATATCTCTCATTCTCAGTTCAAATCACAGATTGTGTTTCCGCCGAATTTCCAGTAGAATTCATTGTATATTCCGGCTCTCACTTCAAACCAATCAAATCTCTCTAGGGGCCAACCATAAAAAACGTCCACACAATTCTGGCATTTTTTTACCCTCCTCTCCCCCATGTCCACCTCTGTCCACCTCTGATTGACCCCTTACCCCCCCCCCCCTCCCCCTTTGTGGACGTCCACTCCACATGGTCTTGAGTAAACACATAAGCTTACATTTTTAATCACCTAACCTATACTTAAAACTTAGTTTAGTTCTATACAATACATCATTTGTATACAGATAACTCAGTTTAATTATGTGAAACACGAGTTACTAAATATTGCACATTACATAGTAACATTCAAGTCTCATCTCAGTGTTCCGTATAACTGAAACAGTTTTAACTTAATATCTTACAGTAAGTAACAAAAAACAAAAACACTAAAGCTATGTAAAAATTTAAATATGCAAAAACTATACATATCATAATACAGTGGGTTTCCTAAGTTCAAGACACCTCATAAACCAGCACAATAATTATTTTTAATATTAAAACAGTCAACCAAAAATGAAAGTTTTAACAATTAATGAGGCAAACAATTATGTGACAAAACTTTGGAAACAAATTAAGAAATTTGATCATGAAAGCATAATTTTATAAATTATAATCTTAAATTAATTGTTTATTAAAACTGATTATCTTATTGTATCCGGGATGTCTTAAACTTTTGAAACAAAGTGTACTGTAGTAATATTTTGAAGGATAACTCTTTACTGCCCCAATATTAATGTGAATGTTTGCCGTTCACTTAGCAGTGAGTTCAGACTACAACCAGTTGAACAGGCTGCGTACACTGATGACCCCAGTGTCAGAACTGTGTTGTTCTGGTTGCTTTAGAGCAATGTCTGCGTCACCAACATCATCGTCATCTGGATCAATTGTAACTGTCTGATGCACAGATTTGTGCACTTTGACAGCTGCATGAGATGGACGATATTGTCCGCATGAGCTGCATAGAATACATGCTTGTGAATTTGTCCAGACGCTGAGGGGCAGTTAAAAGTCACATGGCGTGACTTTAAATCCATGATGTGGTTCAAGACCATCTAACGCAATTCTGTGACAAAATATATGCCACTGCTATCTGTACATGATGCACTGCTGACGCCTGAACATGTTCTGTAAAATGGCATTGGCGATGGAATGAATAATTTGCGAAATACGCCATTGTAGTTCGTCCCTCTCTGTCCACAGCATGCGAAAGTATTGCACATGACAATTTGTAGGCAGTATTGTGACTGTTGAACATGGTCGCTGCAAAATTTCTGACTTGGAACGGGAAGGTCAGCTGCATTGCTACTAACTTCAGGTTCCACATACTTGGCATGCACACTTTAGCCATCAATGACTGTTTGATTCCAAACTTCAGCAAGTGTCTCTCCAGCTTTCTTGAAATTGGCCTAAAATTTTGCTATTGGAATCAATGCATGATCCATAGTGATCATGTGGCAAAATACGTCCCGATAGGTCGTGAGAAAATGGTGCAATATGCCTTTCAACAGCAATGTATGAACTATGGCCAGGCACATTGCAGGCAACAAACAGTGCGTCGAGATTCTTTAAACTTAGAATATAATTAATCAGTGGTTGTAAAAATAAACTAAATTTATACTAAAATGTAAAATGATTATTGTCGTGACCTTAGTGGTATAAAATAATCAAGCACCTTGAAGGCTGAAAGCCTGTTTTTGGTCAGTTTAGCTTCTGAAACAAAATTCCATGTCTACCGTCATGGTAGACATGGAATTTTGTTTACAAAAAAATTGTGTAGACAAATAATTAATTAAAAAAATAAGTGTACGGCAAACTGTTAATAAAAACAATCCGCCGCTTTGGAAAATGGCTATGGGAGGTTAATCAAAAAAATTCCACCGCTCTACTGTTCATAAATTTGCATAGACAAGAATATAATTATGACATCACAATAATTGTGATGTCGGTTCCCAGAGAGTTAATATACTAAGGTTGTTTGTTCCAGAGAACAGGAGCATAGAAGTTAAAACCTCTTCGTATTAGAGATTTTGAGTCTAGAAGGAATGGAAGGCCTGGCAAGAGGGACAAAATCCGAAGAACGTTTATTAACTGGACAGTAAGAAGCTTTCGAACATGAGAGGGTTTGTTACTCTTGATAGTTTTGTATGTGAGTGAGAGTTGCCATGTGGTTTGTGAATTGGACGTCCACTTTCAACTTAACCCCCCCCCCCCCCCCATGTCCACAGTTGTCCACTTTTTACATACATACATACCCCTTCCTCCCCCCTCTCCTGTGGACGTCTTTTATGGATAGCCCCCTAGCACTGTTTGCGAGGGAAAGTTTTAATTCAAAATATCCCCCGCGTGTTTAAAATTAAATTAAAAATTCCACGCGTGACCTCTATATAATACTGCATAATACTTCCGATGACATCTATCTGCCTCTTCACAATCTTGTGACCATGTTTTCCTGGCGTAATGTCTTCCGCCAAGATGTCTCTCCAGACAGATTATCTCTAACAATCACCAGAGAGTGTCCCACAAAAGCGATAAACGCGTCTACCACATGTGTAATCTGCCAGACAAACAGACACGGTCATCGGCAATCCCGACAGACAATCTTGGCTTCTGTTGATTTTGACCGGGCGAGACCGTCTGTTCATGATAAGAATATCGCTCGCTGACCGGTGATAATGACCGGGTATTGTTACGATAGTCCCACCGTTCACTTGGAGGAACGTAAATACGTGTGAGGAGTGGTAAACAAGATAAAGACAGTCATATAGCAGATACTTCCGTAGGGGAGTGGAGTGTTAGAGACTTCTCCCTACTAGATTCAGCATAGAGAGTAAATAATGGTGCATAAAATATGCCACATAATAATGACAGGGGAGAGAGAAATAAGAAAATATCACTCTGTGGGATTGTAATGCAATCCTGCCGGATAGGACGCGATCACACAACCGTATCGTCACAGTGGAAGCAACTACATAATACCAATGTTTGGGCCAGACAACTTAGCTGCTGATAACAATGCTCCAAGACTAATGTCTGAGTTTATCTGAACACTCCAGGATTAATTGCTTTACCTTTTTGTCACAATAAAAAAAAAAATGTGTCATGAGCGGTCACGCTTTAAAAAGGTTGGTGTTTATCTAAGGGGAACGCTCCTGATGAAATGTGAATTTAGGCAAAACAAGACGATATTCTGTCACCTTATCTTTTCATACTACTTATGGACGATGTCATCAAAGCATGTGGAGTGAAGACAAGAAAGTATTCAGTGGGATACAAGAAGATGAGACAGGTGTATTTCAGAGCTGGCATTTGTCGATAATTTTCCCATGATTACTAAATCAGAGGCACACTTCAATCCAACCTGCATGTCTAGTAGGAAGAACTGGAGAAGAGAGGGATGGTCATCAGCAGCTCCAAAACAAAAACTTTGGTAATATCCCGAGAGGAAAGAAGGCATCAGATTATGTTTGGAGAACAGGTCAGGTCCTGGAGCAGGTCAACCACTTTATATACCTTGGAGCTGTCGTAGACTAGAAGGGAGGCATCAAATAAGAATTGGTTACCCGAAATGCAGCAACTGGGAGACTTATCAGGGCATAAATCGAAGATTCTTCAGCAAAAAGAGAAATTGGCAAGAAGACGAAGATGGCTGTATGCCGCTCCACCTATGTACCAGTATCGACATATTGATACGAGTCATAGGCAATGCCTGCAACCCACAAAAGCCGTCTCCAAACCTCAGAAATGAGGTATTTGAGGAAGGTGGTTGAAGTTACAAAAAGAGATATGGTCAGCAACCTGACGATCCTTCATGGCCTCAAAACCCAGCCCCTGCAGACCTAAGTGGAACATTCCCAACTACAATTGTTTGGCCATGTCTGCACAATGGGAGAAGATTGGCTACCTCAAAATTGGAAACTAAGAGCCAGGGATCCAGACCTTCAAGACAACCAGAGTTCGCTGGGAGGGCAACATTAGACAATCTATGAAGGACCGAGGACTAGAATGGAACCAGGCCAGGAGGAAGACAGTAGATAGGATAGTCTGGCTCTCTCTGGCAAACCTCTACGCCTCAGGGTAGAAGAGGAACGACTAAGTGAGTGAGTGAGTGAGTGAGTGAGTGAGTGAGTGAGTGAGTGAGTGTGTGAGTGAGTGTGTGAGTGAGTGAGTGTGTGAGTGAGTGAGTGAGTGTGTGAGTGAGTGAGTGAGTGAGTGTGTGAGTGAGTGAGTGAGTGTGTGAGTGAGTGTGTGAGTGAGTGAGTGAGTGAGTGAGTGAGTGTGTGAGTGAGTGAGTGAGTGTGTGAGTGAGTGAGTGAGTGAGTGAGTGTGTGAGTGAGTGAGTGAGTGAGTGTGTGAGTGAGTGAGTGAGTGTGTGAGTGAGTGAGTGAGTGAGTGTGTGAGTGAGTGAGTGAGTGAGTGAGTGAGTGTGTGTGTGAGTGAGTGAGTGAGTGAGTGAGTGTGTTTGTTAGTGAGTGAGTGAGTGTGTGAGTGAGTGTGTGAGTGAGTGAGTGAGTGAGTGAGTGAGTGAGTGAGTGCGTGCGTGCGTGAGTCAGTCAGTCAGTCAGTCAATCAGTCAGTCAGTGAGTCAGTGAGTCAGTCAGTCAGTCAGCGACTAAAATTAACTAGGATTGCTGAGCTCATCGCTCTTTATCCACGAATTAGCACGTGCTGTGTAGTTGCTGAGCGGTGCTGTATAGAGTGCTGTTTCATATTGAATGGTATGAAATGGATATGGAAGACATGATAACGCTTTCAACGGATGGCACAGGACAGGAGAATTGGCATGATTTTGTTGAAGAACTGTGGGAAGCTTAAAGACAACGATGATGATCGTGAAAGTGGTAGTTGCCGTGGTCGTGTATAATTTGTCTTAACTGCTAATTTTACTGGTCTGTGGTCACTTCCTTCCAACTGTTAATTTACAGTTCTGTACGCATTTTCATGCTAGGTCCTCTGTGAAAAAGTAAATACTTACTAAGTCGTTTCTCTTCTATCTTGGGGTGTAGAGATTTGTCAGAGAGAGCGTCATGCTATTCTATCGAATGTCTTTCTTTTGGCCGAGTTCCAGTCTAGTTCTCAGTCCTTCAGAGACTGTCTGGTATGGAAAATTTAATCCAATACCATAATTCCCGCCGTAAGTACGTCGGTCGGTCGGTCACATCATGTAAACCATCATTTGCGCACTTTTCTATTTTCGAGAGAGTACATTAACTTTCAACCACAGCTAAGGGGTGCAACTGTGGTTGAAAGTTAGACAATAATTGTATTGTTTCTCTTACATGTACTCTCTCGAAAATAGAAAAGTGCACAAATGACGGTGTGCATGAATAGTTTGATTATGGAAAGTCAAGATTTTAAAATGTGCACGAACAATTACGAGACATGTTGTCATAAAAGAAATGTTAGTTATTTAGTCAATTTTCGGTCCATTTGATCATTATCACTGCTCCACATGTCATTTAGGAAGGTTACTCCATGTCTTCATATTTAATACATCCATATAATTTTCACTACAAATATCTAATGACGGTCGCCTGCAATGAAATGACCACAGTAGTAATAGTACCGTCTGTAATACATGTAACAGGAAAAAAAACACACTATAATTTAAAACCTGTCCATTTTGACGGGTTATTGCTAGTTTTAAACATAAATGGATAAGTGGCACAAACTCATGAGAAATAAAGAAGTAGACAGCTATCAGCTGAAAAGTAAGGGAAGCAATAGGCTTACCGGGAGATCGAAAAATGGACCGTCCGAACGGCGTCATCATTACGGGAGTAAATCGTGACGAACCACACTGCCAACTCATAAGGTGTTTAAAAAAAGTGCTTCGTGGACAGCGGTCATTGTCACGACCACCCGCACGCCATTATAGGCCAGGTCTGAAGACGTTGTTGTTGTTGTTTTTTTTTTTCCTGCCACTTTGATTAAAATGGCGCACATTAGAGCCACAGGTCCTTTCATTGCGAGTGCAACCTCAGAGTTTTTTCCCGCTCCTGTCTTGTGTTTAGTATCCATATTTGGCACTCATATCACCATGTGGGTATATAGGCGATTGGAGCATTCATCGTTTCCATTAATATATTGAGATAAAGAATAACATAACATACAGAGAATTAACAGCCTGGGTTATAACCAACTTACAGCTAACACGTGAACACAGCACGCGCGTCATGCTGGCTCCAATCAATAACTACCCCAACTACGAACCGGCCGAAAATAATTTTTTCTGGTTCTACAAAGTGTTGTGTGTGAGCTGTGTGTTAAAGCGATGTCTCCTGTCTCGCTCACAACTGTGAAGTGTGGAGGATAGACCCGGGACAGCCATACAGCTGATGTCGTGTACTATGATTCTGGTAATTTCCTGAACTGGAATATGTTTCTGTCGCATATTGTCACAACGGTAGCAGCTTTATATTTGAGAGGAGATTTTAATAACTGAAGGAGAGAAACTGGAGGTCTCACTAGACGTTTATGTACAGTAAAGTTGTCACATCAGCACACAAGAAGCCAGGGATAATATTACATCTTCTATGTGGTTCTAAATTACGTTCGTGCATACAATGTGTTAGCGTTTCCGTCCATGTTGGGCACTGAATTTAGGTCATTGTTAGACATTTTGTGTTGCTGTGTGACACGTTAGGTGTGAGCTACAAGAATGGAGAGAGGACATGGAGAGTGACGCAAGGAAACTTTGGTAAGTTCGTACGGTTTTTTTTTAAACAAAATGTCTTGTGCTTCTATATGAGTTTCTATATGAACGTTCGTATATGTATGTGCACATACACATACGGATAGAAAAACAGATATTAGATAAGCAGGTGGGTGATTTGGCGAGTAGATAGATAGACAGGTTGACCAGTCAGTCGACTGGTTAATTGATTGATTTCTGGCAGTACGCTTCACGAGCTACAATCACAAAAAGAAGACATAAATAAAAAATATAGTTAGGCTATGAGACTTTCTTCTTAAGTTATTCGTGACCTGTGTCACTTTAGTTATGCCTTCTTCTTTGTTTATTTATAATTCTTCCACTCACTCGTTGTGTACTATTTTCTCATAGCCTGACTATAGTTCTCATCTTTTTGTCTCCTTTTTCTGACATTGGCTGATGAGGAGTATATCCCGAAACGTCCCTTGTTTGTAATTTATTGTCCATTAGTAAAACTGACTACTTAACATTTTCATTATATGTATATATATATATATATATATATATATATATATATATATATATATATATATATATATATATATATATATATATATATATATATATATATATATATATATATATATATATATATATATAATTCTGAAATATGCTTTCATATGCCGTGAAGTAAAAAATATTGCTATATATATATAGTTACGAAGGCTGAGTTAATATTATTAGTCATAACCAACAATTTATAACTGTTTATAATCAACACTTCAAACCCTAGCCAAGTTGAAAACGTCTAAGTATTGGACTCAACTTTCTCGTAACAAATACAACATTTATTTTCCACTTGGGCTTCTATTAACATAGTTGCTCCACAGAAATACATATGCATTATATGCTTATCATTCGTCCTTGCAACTCATTCAAATATTTTGTATTCCTGTAAATATCCGCCATCAAATGTATTGTTTACATTACATGATACTTGTCCATTTGTGGGACGTTATTTTAATATTCCTTAATATTCCTTAAATCATAGTAGCTGAGACATATTCTTATTTATCATCGATGCAGATTACATTATACACGGACACATACAGTGAATACATCCAATTACATCATGAACATCCTTCCATACACTACAGTCTCCGAGAACACAAAAATACCTTGTCTCACTGGACACGGGGCATAAACAAAACTGTTGCTATACCAAAGACACGACATTCCCCCAACCACACATAGAAACATTCGTACTGAAACCTTTGTACGCACCACAAAGCCTTCAGCAAGAGTCGTAACACACAAACATACACATATATATATATATATATATATATATATATATATATATATATATATATTATATATATATATATATATATATATTATATATATATATATATATATTATATATATATATAATATATATATATATATATATATATATATATATATACAGTGTGTCCGGCAGAATCACTACCAATAACAAATGTCAATATTTCTTATACTAATAATAGCAGACCGACCGGATTTTGATTTTCTGTTAGGCAAACTCATTAAGTTTCAGTAGCAACTCACCAAATTTCAGTAGATCTTCACCAAGTTTCAGTAAATCTCCACATGAGCGCCTTTAGTGGCTCGAAGAATGTCAAGACGGTATTCTATCTCTCTCAACGTGTTTTGCAGCATCTGAGGTGTGACGGATGCACAAGCGCCAATTACACTAGTCAACAACCAAAATGTACCAGAAATGAAAATAGCTGATTTTAACTAATTTTGGTGTGCTGAAAACGAAAATGACATAAAAAAATATTGATTGGCTCTAGTTTTCAAGATATATGCTACTAGTTTATTTAATTAAGTTTAATTTATATATATGATGCAACTGTTGTGGGCGATTGCATAATTTTTTCTAATGACCAATAAAAATGTAACTAGAAGTTGATGATGCAATCCTACCTATGATTACATCACCTTTGTGTATAAATATCTTATCTCTGATAAAATTTTGCCATTAGTTAGTGCATTTGTCTTTATCAAAAGTATCGTAGTTAGAAATGCCTAGGACATGTGTGAACAGTGCTAATAATTTCTGTTACATACGTGGTGAGGTGACATTTCTATTACAAAACCGAAATACCTTGTATAACTAAAGTGATTAAGAAGGCGTACAGTTTGTATTTTGGCTGCAGAATAGGAGATCAAGATAAGAGCTGGGCGCCACACATATGCTGCAATACATGTGCAGCACATCTTAAACTGTGGTTGACTGGCAAAAGGCAAGCTATGCCTTTTGCAGTCCTAATGATTTGGAGAGAGCCCACTGATCATCTCAACAATTGTTACTTTTGCATGGTCCCTCCAATTGGGAAAGGCATATCAAAGAAGAAAAAATGGACTCTGGAATATCCAAACATCCCCTCTGCAATACGTCCGGTACCACATGGCTGAACTGCCCATGGAGGACTTCTGGTGTCGTGTATTGTGGTTCGCACTATTGACCTGCCATTGAAACATCATTTTTAGATGATGCGTAGATGGCAGAGCGGATAGTGTGATTCGCTTGCATGGCTAGGCGGGGTTGTCGCACGGAAGGTCCAGTGTTCAAATCCGGGTAAGCCACTCATGTCTGTTGTTTTTCTGTTGTCTGGTGTTCTACTTCTTTATTTCCTGCGAGTGCCTGATAACATACCTTTATATTTGTTTCATATTAATTTACTGTTTACAGGCCTCAGGTTTCCCTCCCTTATTTGTAATAAATGTTTGTACAATACCAAACCTATCCACTATCCTGTTCTCACTGTTCTAGTCTACTATCATTTACTGGACACAGTATTAAGGTCCTAAGGGTCTTGTTGGATTCGGCCTATACTGCTTGATAGAAATACAACAGAAGTGATTGCGTCATTAATAGGCTGAACTGCCCATGGAGGACTTCTGGTGTCGTGTATTGTGGTTCGCACTATTGACCTGCCATTGAAACATCATTTTTAGATGATGCGTAGATGGCAGAGCGGATAGTGTGATTCGCTTGCATGGCTAGGCGGGGTTGTCGCACGGAAGGTCCAGTGTTCAAATCCTGGGTAAGCCACTCATGTCTGTTGTTTTTCTGTTGTCTGGTGTTCTACTTCTTTATTTCCTGCGAGTGCCTGATAACATACCTTTATATTTGTTTCATATTAATTTCCGGTACCACATGGCGATGACCTACCAGTTCCCAAAGTGCCAGAATCATTTTCAGCTGCTTCCACTGATGAAGAAGAGGACATTGGTGGTCCTGAACCATCAACCTCAAGCGACCCAGATTTTGAGCAAACTACATCCACTAAACCACACTTAATAACCCAAGGTGAACTGAATGATCTTGTAAGAGATCTGAATTTACCGAAGAACAAGGCGGAGCTTTTGGGTTCCAGATTGCAACAGTGGAATCTCCTAGCAGAAGATGTTAGAGTTTCTGTGTATAGGAACCCCCAGAAGCCGCTTATTACATTCTTTTTCAAAGAGGGTGACCTTTCTGCGTGCCACAACATTTCTGGTTTAATGGCAGCCCTCAAAATCAATTACGTACCGGAAGAGTGGAGGCTTTTCATTGATTCATCCAAGACGAGTCTTAAAGCTGTTTTGTTGAATAATGGTGATGTGTTACCGTCAATTCCAGTTGGTCACGCAGTTCATATGAAAGAAACTTATGAAAACATTAAGCAGCTTTTGAAGTGTATAAACCACGATCATCATCATTGGTCACTTTGTGGTGACTTAAAAGAGGTCGCTCTTTTGCTTGGACTACAGGGTGGATACATCAAGTACTGTTGCTTTCTCTGTGAGTGGGATAGCCGTGCACGAAGTGACCATTACATCAGAAGACATTGGCCAATCAGGCAGTCATTGCAGCCAGGCAGCAAGAACGTTGAGAACCCAGCACTTGTCGACACCAGCAAGATTTTGTTGCCACCCTTGCACATTAAGCTGGGTCTCATGAAAAACTTTGTCAAGGCAATGGAGAAAACAGATGAGGCTTTCAAATACCTCATCAGAAAATTTCCAAGACTGAGTGAAGCTAAAATAAGAGAAGGAATATTTGTTGGTCCACAAATTCGAAAACTTCTTCATGATGACGAGTTTCTTTGCGTGTTGCATGGCAAGGAAAAAGCAGCATGGCTAGCATTTAAGTCAGTGGTGGACAATTTTCTTGAAACAACAGATCTGATAATTACAATGAAATTGTAGAAAATCTCCTTCTGAAGTATAAGAGTCTTGGCTGCAACATGTCTTTGAAAAATTAATTTTCTGGATTCTCATCTGGATTTCTTTACGTCAAACTTAGGAGCGGTCTGTGATGAGCATGGTGAACGATTTCACCAGGACATTGCTGCTATGGAGACAAGGTATCAAGGCAATTGGAGCCCTTCAATGCTTGCTGATTAATGTTGGACTGTGACAAGAGACACCTCATTGATTGACTACAAGAAGCAAGCAAAGAGAGCTCGAACAGCGACTAAATAATGGCAGAATGGGTTCAAATGTGCCTTTTTAAAACATGATATGTGAACTTTAAATAATGTTTTTATTTATTCTATCATTTTATGTTGAAATATCAATTAATTGAGTTTGTAATCACAATTTTTATAACGCTAAAGTAGAAAGACTAGCTGTTCACCCCAGAGAATTAAACAAGCATACATTATTTGTATTACTGTAATGTAAATTCATCATTAAAAAAAAAACCAGAGCCAATTGGTGAATTTCATTATGATATTTGAAATCAGCATGTCAAAATCAATAAGAAATAGTATATTTAATTTCTGGTACAAAAAACTTTTGAAAATTTGTTGACTAGTGTTATTCGCTGCCGAAGATTATCCAGTCCCTGCACCGGAGTTTGATAGACAAAGCTTTTTACGTATCCCCATAGAAAGAAATCTAAGGGGGTCAAATTTGGTGACCTTGGTGGCCAATCAATGGGACCTAATCTTCCAATCCATCTGTCTGGAAATGGTTGATGAAGGTAGTTTCTTACTTCATTGGCATAGTGTGGAGGTACTCCATCTTGCTGGAATATGAATCCTTCTGGTATCCTAGGAACTGCAAAATTTTGCAGCATGTTTAGGTATGCTGCTCCTCTGACTGTGGCTTCGGCGAAGAAAAATGGCCCGATCACATAATTAAGGGAGCCGCGGTAGCATAGTGGTTAGTGCACTGGCTTCCTAGCGCAGTGGTCTATGGTTCGATCCCCAGATGAGGCGGAAAAATTTTTAGGCCACAAACGGCTCCTGGGTCGACCCAGCCCCAAATGGGTACCAGAGCTACTCTGGGAAGGTTAAGGCGGCCGGCGTGATGCCGACCACATCACCCCTCGTGTGCCGACGGTCAAGATAATATGGGCCTAACACCATATTCCCAATATGCCTAAATGGGCGTGTAACGGGTTCCTTTACCTTTACCTTTTACATAATTAAGGCACACCCCACGTTAAGTTTAGGGCTGTCTCGCTCATGCTCCATTACGACATGTGGGTTTTCATTTCCCCATATCCTACAATTATGCCGGTGAACTTTGCCACAAGAGTGAAAGGTCACTTCATCGGAGAATACCACACAATTGAGAAATTCATTGTCATCATCGAGGTGACATAGCATTGCATTTGCGAACTCGGCCCGTCTGGGTTTATCATTTGGCTGTAACTTCTGCACCAGCTGGATCTTGTAGGCTCTAAGCCGCAATCTTTTGTGCACAATGTCGGGAACAGTAGATTTTGGAATACACAATTCTCCACTTGCCCGTCGAATGGATTTCCGCGGGCTACGTTGAAAAGCTTCGCTAGCTGCTTCAACTCTATATGGAGACAACGCTTCATTGCCGCTTCCCTTCTTTCTCAACAAAGAACCTGTTTCCAACAGATGCTTGTGCCATTTCACTATGGTATGTCGCTCTGGAGGTTTCTGTCCATATTCCTGCCTGAATCTCCTTTGCACAACAATGGGAAACTTTAATTCCGCAAGCCAATAACAGCATTGCACTTTCTGCTGCACCGTCAACTCTGCCATTTACACTACACGCGTAATAACATTCCGCGGCTGCGCATTACGTATGCGTTATCTGCACATTATCGGACAATTTATCAATTATCTCACTACTCCTAAAAAATGTGATGGTTTCTATACGAGGTAACCATAAAAAAATAATTCTAACTTACATGGATGAGGAAATATTGACATTTGTTATTGGTAGTGATTCTGCCGGACACGCTGTATATATATATATATATATATATATATATATATATATATATATATATATATATATATATATATATATATATATATATATATATATATATATATATATATATATATATATATATATATATATGTGTGTGTGTGTGTGTGTGTGTGAGTGTGTGTGTGTGTGTGTGTGTGTGTGGGTACACATGTGTGTGTGCCTTCATCATCATCATTCCTTTTCGTTCCCTGTGGAACATAGGGCAAAAACAGTTGCTCTCCATAGGTTTCTATTCTGGGCTGTCTTTTTCAGCTGTGTCCAAGTCATCTCAATTTCCTTAGCCTCCTCTTCCACAGTTCTTCTTCAAGTTCTCCTTGGCCTCCCCACTCTTCTTTTCCCTTGTGGGTTCCAGTCAAGGGCGCATCTGGCTATGCTTAATTGTTCTCTTCTGAGCGTATGTCCTATTCATCCCCACCTTCTTACCGTAATTTCCATGTGTGTGTGCCTTACTTAGACTCTTTTATGTCCCTGTCTAACTGTTATTTTCCCACTTATATTGAAATCATACTGACACTCCCCAAAAATGTGGTGCCTTAAGACAGTGCCGCAACCAGTGTGCAGCAGGTTTCTGCCTGGTATGACCTGACAAATGACAGAATACACCATATAAGTGAATAAGGTAAAGGGAAAGGATCCCGTTACATGCCCAATGAGGCATATTGGGAATATGGTATTAGGCCCATATTTTTGTGAACATACGACACACTAGGGGGTAGGGGACGTGGTCAGCATGTAATGGAATACAACATAATATTGTCTGGTAAAATTTTATTAAAGAATCTCACGCACAATTTTACATATAAGCTGAGTTATCATCATCCACCAGTCCACCACAATATATTAGGGAGCGTTGTTTTAACTCTTGCAGTGGATTTTTAAATATTTACTTACCGTATCTGCTTAAACATTATAGCGTGCCGTAGAATTCTGAAATATGCTTTCATATGCCGTGAAGTAAACAATGTTGCGGAGCTCTGCCCTAAGCGATCTCCTGTTGCATCGGCCTTTGACCAAAATTGCCCAAGAAAGTCCAAAACTGTCGTGTGATCATAGATACGACTCTCTCACTCTGTCCTGTGAATCGAAAATTAGGGGTTCGAGACATTGAGAGAGCTGATAGACTAGCTTTGAGAGCTCCCATAGTGGAGACGCTGGATACGGCCAACTGATGATCGCATGTTAGTGAAGGACACTGCAGACGATGAGGCTGTTGGAATTTGGCATCAAACGTAAGACTAGCAGGGATGGACATGTAGAAGGATGCTTCCGTGTGTGTCTACATCCAGCGCTATAGGAACAATTAGCATTCATACACTTCGATAGTTTCTGAGGGAGACTAAGCACCTATGGGTTTGCCCAGAATACATTGATGTCGATTCAGATCAACAATAACAGAAACTTCGCTTTTTCTTTCTCTGGTATTTGAACCATTACCTTATTTCCACATAGGTAATACTGGCATACAACTGCAGCCATTCTTGTCTTCTTTGTTCGCTCTTGCATAAACACATTTATCTCTATCGTAAAGCATGTCGTAAAGTTCGACTAATAGGAAGTTGTGGATGAGGCTGGCCACCTCATCCTGTAAAAGACATTGCTGAAGATAACTTCAACATTTTGCGGTTTATGGTAGGATTTCCTCGAAGGGTTTTATCTACAGTGGTAGCACCATCTTCATAATCCAAAAATGAGATGATAATTTCTCTCATAAAGTTGACGGTCTGTGTCAGGCTTCTGTTATCGCCAAACAGTTTCTCTCTTAAAAGAGTTTGTGAAGTCATGCTGTCAATCTGCTTCTCTTGTGGATATGACACTCCTGGAGTACATGTTCTACTGTTTGACTGTCTTCCTCACATGGACACACGTCTCTGTGTTCGATTGTTAATTGGCTAACAAGATGGCATCTGAGTATGCAACGGTCGGTTGTCAGTCTAAAAATTATCACCTGATCTCTTACAGGTAAGTAATATGCTTCTGTTATTTCTGGCTAATCGTCAGATTGGCAGAGTGGTTAGAGCGCTGGTCTCTCGCTGCAAATGTACAGGGTTCGAAACCTAGTGGTGTCACGCTCCAGTCTACCCAGCTGATAATGGGTGCCTGCTCTGTTGGTTAAAGCACTGGTCACCCCACTTCTCGAAGTTGGACTTGGTATAGGGAAGTCTCTAACACATCACTCCCCTATGGCAGTATCTGTTATGGGACTACCTTCCCTATCTGACTAAGCGTACCGTATGCCATTTTTTGTGTGTAATTTTTTATTGTTTCTGTTATTTCTTCATATTTAGCTATGTCTTTAGTTTGTATTGTGCTTCCACCGTCTTTAGCAAGTCTAAAGGGTTGTTCCGACTAGAGCAGAGACTCCGACGTCTAGCTGAGCCACAATTGGATGAGGTTCAGTGCGGATTCCGAGCAAACCGAAGTACTCAAGACCTAATCTTCACACTCAGACAGCTGAGTGAAAAGGCCCTTGAGTATAAGAGTGAGATCCATCTTTTTTTCATAGATCTGGAAAAGGCGTTTGACAGGGTCCCCTGGAGCAAACTTTGGGACTGTTTGGCAAGGAAGAACATTCCAGCACCTCCGATTCATGCTATACAGAGCTTCTACAAGTCTTGCAGAAATTATGTGAGGACAGCAAACCATAAGTCAGAAGAGTTCAGGACCACCACTGGTGTAAGACAAGGTGATATCCTGTCACCTTATCTTTTCATACTCCTCATGGACGATGCCATCAAGGCATGTAAGGAGAGAACAAGAAAGTATTCAGTGGGGTACTGGAAGATGAGACATGTCTGTATTTTAGAGCTGGCATTTGCTGATGATGTTGCCCTGATTGCTAAATCAGAGGCACATCTCCAATCCAACCTGCAAGTCTGGAAGGAAGAGCTGGAGAAGAGAGGGATGGTCATAAGCAGCTCTAAAACAAAATCCATGGTGATTGATAAAGTACTGTCTATTAACAAATGCTGATAAAGTCTATCCCATGGTAATTGGTACTGTTAATGTATATTTGGTAAAGTATATCCCTTTTGAAGTGATTAGACTGTTGTAGTACATGCGCCCACACAGAGCAGATGATAAATAGGTTACGACTGTATTGTCACTGTGTATAAAGTCTGTAGTGAGTGGTATGAAGGGTACAGTCACTCACCCTGTACTGTCAAGCATAGATCAACGAATCAGACTAGTGTTCATTTCCAATTGACAGCACATAATTTATTCACACAGCAACATCAATCCGGTACGATACACTACACAGGTACAACAGGATACACAAAAATCAATAATAATCAATTGCGCAGTATGTCTCAGCTGTTCAGTATGATGTAAACCCTGTTTACATCGCAGTTCTAATGTTACATCAGTAAATCCACCAGAACGACTGCTGATACTGCAGTTACAAAACGCCACACAGGCTTAAATCTATACATACACTCGCAGTTCTAATGTTCCACCAGAACGACTGCCGATACTGCAGCCACAAAAACGCCACACAGGCCCAAATATATATATATATATATATATACTCAAAAGACTGTCCGCTCTGCAGTTTACACATAATCTGGCCTGCACAAATCCTGGCCTTATAATCTCTTCAATAACTCTTATATCTGTTCATGGATCCTTAAATCTATATATATACTCAAAAGACTGTCCGCTCTGCAGTTTACACATAATCTGGCCTACACAAATCCTGGTCTTATAATCTCTTCAATAACTCTGATATCTGTTCATGGATCCTTAAATCTATATATACTCAAAAGACTGTCCCAAAAGACTGTCCGCTCTGCAGTTTACAAGTAATCTGGCCTGCACAAATCCTGGCCTTATAATCTCTTCAATAAAGTACATTCACCAGAAAACTCTCCCTCCATAAGGAACAATGGCCTTACCATCTCCTAGCGCCGTTCCTGCACAATAGAAATCTATCAGGGAGGTAAATATGATCCAAAACATCGGCCTGTAGACACCAAGGCCCCAGAACATGTCCTTAACATAAAGTACACCTTATCTTCTCTTATCTGCAGATAATCACACCTAAAATAGGCAAATAATAGTACACCTCGAAAAATGGCCAAACATCGTTCCCGTACACTACCCTTGGGAACACACACAAGACACAGGGCTGACTCCAGTCAACGCCCAAACTTAGACTCCTCTCCGACTCCCACGGGAACACACATCTTCCGCCAAACAGTCACCGGACCCGGTTGTTCACGGACTAGCCGTGAGCTATTCACAGCCGGCCGAAACCAGTACAGAATAACTAAATGACTAGCGCTCACACGCTTTCTGTACACTCTGTTTTCTAACATATAAATGTTTAAACAACTCACAATTAAACAAGCCGACAAGTGCCACAACCCTGAATTCACACTGTATAATCAGTATAGTACGCATAACTCCCCTTTGACCTTAACAGTGATATCAGGAGAAGAAAGAAGACATCAGATTAAGCTGGGAGAACAGGTACTGGAGCAGGTCTACCACTTTAAATACCTCGGAGCTATTATAGACCGAAAGGGAGGCATCAAAGAAGAGTTGGCCACTCGAAAAGCAGCAGCTGGGAGACTTTTTCAGGCCATAAATCGAGGATTCCTCAGCAAGAGAGAGGTTGGTAAGAAAACGAAGATGGCTGTACACCACTCCACCTATGTCCCAGTCTTGACATACGGATGCGAGTCATGGGCAATGACTACAACCCACAAAAGCCAGATCCAAACCTCAGAAATGAAATATCTGAGGAAGGTGGTTAAAGTAACAAGAAGAGACATGGTCCTCAACCAACCAGACGATACGTCAAGGCCTAAAATCCCACCCCCTGCAAACCCAAGTAGAACAGTCCCAACTAAGATGGTTTGGCCATGTCTGCAGAATGGGAGAAGATCGGCTACCTCGACAAGAATGGTAAACAAAGAGCCAGGGATCCAGACCCCCAGGATGACCCAGAGTCCGCTGGGAGGACAACATTAGACAATCTTTGAAGGACCGAGGACTTTAATGGAACCAGATCAGGAGGAAGACAGCCGATAGGACAGTCTGGCGCTCTCTCTTCCAAACTTCTACACCTCACGGTAGAAGGGGAACGACTAAGTAAGTAAGTAAGTAAGGGTTGCTCAGAAAGTAATGGCCCACATTTTTTTTTCTCGGAAACTATTTATTCACATTGTATGAAATTCACACATAGTATAACTGGATGTGTCCTTTACACATGCTATTTTTCCACGTAATCTCCGTCCACTTCTACGGCCTTACGCCAGCACGAAACAAGGGCATGCATGCCTTCCCTGTATCAGCTCGTTTCCTGTTCACGTAGCCATGTCCTCACTGCACGAATCGCGCTCTCGTCGTCTTCAAACCTTGTCCCGCGCAGTGCATCCTTCAGTGGCCCAAAGAGAGGAAAATCGAAGGGCGCCAGATCAGGACTGTATGGGGGATGTGACGATCCGGGACAAAAAGGCCTCCTCCTCAGCATCAAAACGCTCCAACAATTCAGAAAAGATGGTTTTCCTTTACGTCTGTGGTCGGTTGTAAGACTTCGAGGAACCCATCTTGCGCATTCCTTCGAATATCCGAGAGCGTCAATAATTGCCATCGCACTTCCATTGCTGACTGAAAGCTATAGGGCCAATTGTCGACTTGTGATGCGATGATCCTCACGAAAAATGGCATCGGCGCGCTGCAACATGTCTGGGCTGGTGACTGGCAGGAAGCCCAGACCGCGGCCGATCACGCAGCTCCGTCTCTCCACTTCCTGAAGCCCTGACTCTCTGAACCCAGCGTCCAACGTTGCTCCTATCGACTGCACAACTTCTATACACAGCACACAAACGTGTGGGAATGTTCCCCACACTTTCTTTCTCCGCCACCAAGAATTCAATTACAGCTCGTTGTTTGTAACGCATGTCGTACACAGACGCCATTTTCACAGACTACTACTGCGGTGCAATCTGTCGGACGACCGTGCCATTAGGCACATGTACACATCAGTGTTGCTACGTGTAAATTTTCGCTTTGCTATCTTTATTCTGGGATGAGAAATAAAATGTGGGGCTTTACTTTCTGAGCAACCCTCGTATACATATATATATATATATATATATATATATATATATATATATATATATATATATATATATATATATATATATATATATATATATATATATATATATATATATATATATATATATATATATATATATATATATATATATATATATGTAAATATGTCGTAGATTTTTGATAGGGGAATTAAGACTTGGGTTGGTCCCTTCTGAATAGATTAGAATAAGTGATAGCAACAGTGAGAGAAGATAATAGAAATAGATTTTCACGAGTGAGATGGTAGAAATTAATAGAGTCTGTCCCTGAAATCGATAATCTTCTCTCTTTCAGCCTATCTTCTACAACAGATCTAGAGGAGTCAGACAGTCTATTGACTATATATATATATTAATACATATACATATATATATATATATATATATATATATATATATATATATATATATATATATATATATATATATATATATATATATATATATATACAGTGGAGACCTGATAAGGAGAACTCACCAGGGACCCAAGAAATAGTTCTTCTTATCAGAAATTCCTCTTATCAGATAAGAGTTCAAGCATATGGTAATGCATTTGCAACGTACAATGCAATAATGAATTAGCGTTGAATACGACAGATGTATGACACAGAAAATATGTAAATCACCAAAAGTGTTAATGTACAACGTTGGCACAGATATCTAGATAATAACAGCACTTTTTACACTTTGAAAAGAAAAAGCTGCAATTTTCCTCTGTATCTTAGTACCCGTACTTGAATGAATAAAAATGTCTTTCCATGACATCCTTAAATTCAAAGAAATTATAAATTAAATCATCTTGGCATCCAGCCTGCATTATATACATGTTAGTTTTATCCATGCAATTTGAAACTTCCAACTGTGAAATAGTTTGTACCGTTAACCCACAGTCATCATTATCTCTACAATTTGTAAACTCTTAAATGATAAAGCACTCTTAAATGAAAAAGTCTGTAATTTTCCTCTGTGCCTTGGTACCTGAGTTAATAAAATGTCTTTCCATGGCCTCTTTAAATCCAAAGAAATGAGAAATTAAATCATCTTGGCATCTGATAAAGTTGATAACGTTGGATTTTTATTCCCGTTAATGATATCCACCAAAAGATAGATATAAGTGGATGGAAGCATACATCATCATCATCATCAGTTGATAAGATCTCTATGGTGTTGTTTGCTCCACTGTAGTGTATGGAATGTCAACTTGACCTACGCAGTGGTGTGTAGACATGGATTGAGTGTATAATGTGCGAATGATGATAAAGGTTCGTGGTGTTGACAAAAAATGTTCTTTTCTCACACTCATGTATGGCTGGAAGTCATCGACACCAACGACTGTGTACCTTTTCTAAAGTTTAATTGGACGTACACACTCGACAGCACAGATAGTGACAAATCACAGGTTGCCATAATACATCATAGTACAGTGGATAAATGGTCTTGCAATGTTACATGGGCACTCATGTAGAATAAGTGTATAATGGACTGTCAGTAGCCAAGCACTCAGTATCGCCCATACATACATATCATCTGACTTCACTGACTGAGCACGTCAGCTTATAAACAATATTTCAGATGGCTTCTAAACCTAATCTCGTCTAGCGACGATTCTTCAACATAATGTTCAGCACATATTTTTCCATATAATAATATTGAACCGCTAGCAATGGGTTCTCATGTGTAGCAGTGATCTCTGGACTGATCAAGCGATAATACGGGCATCCCTTTTCTCTTCTTGAAAGTCACTACATGTTTTGGTTCCAAGATGGCTTCACTCGTGAGCTGTCACTCACGTTTGGATACAGATAATGAATCTGTCCTAAAGTTAGTCATTCATAAAACATTGCATTGCTCTGTAGATTTGATCATGAACAATTGACTGCATTCTACAGAATATAGTGCTGCTAGGAATCGAAGTCGTTTTCATCGAGTCAAATATATTCTCTTAGACATTCAAATCGTAACTATCGAAAATGGTGGCTTCGATCGAGAGTTCATAAGAGTATCTTTGATTACCTTGGTATAGGAAATATGAAACTGCCATTCCTTGGCAATACGAATAAACACTGGGGTAAAGCATACACGATAGGTTTAGACGACTACCACCTTCCCCACAAATACTGAGATTACTTTTTCCCCGGCGACAGGCCGACATGGAAACACAGTCCCTATCAGGACGAAGCCAAATCACACCACACTCTAGCGACACATCCGCCGAATAGCCTTTGACCTCTCTAGAGACAACAGAACATATAGTTCGACTTAGATATGTAAAGATATACAGATATAAGACAGACTCGTCCTACTCAGACAAACAATACACATAAATTCAGGCCATAGATATTCTGAAGCAAGAACAATCTATTATTACCCAAACAACGAATAAATCGCAGTAAAATGGATTTATCCGCGGAGTTTGATCGAAAGAGCCGACACAACTTTCAAGGGAAGTAACTCAATAATGACTTTCCCTTAAGCACTATTTTGCTTTCAAAATATTTGCGAAGACTACAAGAATACCAATGTATAATATTGTAAGATATCAAAGACTGCACGTAACAGCATCCAGCCTGCATTATATGCATGTTAATTTTATCCATGCAATTTGAAACTTCCATTTGTGAAACAGTTTGCACTGGCAACCCACAGTCATCATCATCATCTCCATCTAGGTCAGGACTGGAAAGGACAGAAGATGAAACTGTTGGCATACACATCCCTAGAATATCAGCACTGGCAAGGCTAGCACTACATGTAGTAACAATATCATTGTCAATGTTGACAAAATCTTCTGCTGAAATGTTCAGTTCCTGATATAGTCGATGAAGCGAAGGTTCCACAGAAGTTTCAATTATAATACTGCCATTACAAGTATTTGATACAACCGTGTTTTCATCATCTGTATCATCTCCAACTTTAAAGCCTGCTTTTCGAAAACAGTTTGCAATAGTCACAGGCAACACTTTACCCCATGCAGATTTCAACATAACAATAGCGCCCAGAAGGGTTATCTTGAAGTCTTCAGCAACCAAGTCTGCATCAATGTGACCTACAAGTTTGGACAACATTGCTGACCTATAATGAACCTTCAGATTTTGAATAATACCTTGGTCACAAGGCTGAAGTTTGGATGTCGCATTTGGTGGTAAAAATAAAAGTTCTGTTGCTTTTAGATTTTGAACATTTAGGTGGGCTGAACAGTTGTCAAGCACCAAAAGAACTTTGCGATGTTGACGTTCCATAGAATGATCAAAAGCATTTAGCCACTTGGTGAAAATGTCTGATGTCATCCAGGCTTTTGAATTAGCTGCATAATCAACACACAATTTTTTAAAACAGCGTGGATTTTTGAATTTACCGATTACAAGTAATGGCAATTTTTCTGAACCATCCATATTTGTACACACAACAGCTGTGATTCTTTCTTTCGATTTTTTCCCCCCATGACACTTTTCATTTCTGAAGGAAAAAGTCTTGTCAGGCAGCAATCTCCAAAACAATCCAGTTTCATCATCATTTAACACATCAGCGGAATTATACCTACTCATGGCTGGTTTTAGCACCTCCTCCGTCCATGACTCGGTAGTCGTTTCATTAACAGAATGCCTTTCCCCACACAAAGCTTTGTAAGTAATGTTGTGCCATTTTTTAAAACGACCCAACCAGCCAGGACTACATTTCCAGCCAGTCCGACCTTCCAAAAGTGCTAACTCTTCTGCCTTTGCAGTTAATATAGGTCCATTTACAGGAACATTTGCTGATCTCGCCATGGTGAACCATTTTAGGAGTGCCGTGTCAACAACATCACACGCCGCTTTTCGGTTCTTCATTCTGTGACAATGAACTTGTCCACCATAAAACATTTTTCTGTACCGATCCTTATTTTTTATGATTCCTGAAAGCGTTGATTTTGGAATGTCGAATTCCTTTGCTATTTCCATTTTCTTTTTGCCACTATTTTCCACTTCTTGTAATAGCTCAATCTTTCTTTTCAAAGATATGGATTTTAACTTTAAAGCCATTTTTAGAGGGGAAATAACTCAAATTCTAACATCGACGAAGCGCGCCATTTCCGAAAATAGCCGAAAAGTTGTACAAATGTCCAGGTACTGTATTTGAAAAAAGTTCGTCTTAAGCAGATCAAATTATATAGTCGGGACACGTTTAATCGTTCGGCATATCCGAAAATTCGTGATAAACGGATTCCGCTTAACCGGACATTTTTTACAAAGACAAAGAAGAAAAATTGCCGGGGATAAACAAATTGTTCTTCACAACAGAAATTCGCCACATCCGAGATCGCCTTAAGCGGTCTGCACTGTATATATATATATATATATATATATGTATATATACATATATATATATATATCTATATATATATATATATATATATATATATATATATATATATATATATATATATATACCACTCACGTATACACACACATAAGTGACGACAGTTAGACGCACAGACGTGAAAACTATAACAATGGAATATAGATATTTTGGAACGAGCTGACCGACACGCTTGAATAAAATTTATATAAATTTATTAACATAAGGAAAATTTTACCACAACACATAAATGTTAATATCAAGCATAGAAAATACATATAAGGTAATGAATTACTACAAGTATAATAGACCCATAGGTGTAATCTTTTCCCTCGATGTTTAGCCCCCGATCCTGTTAGAAGAAAAGTGATAGCCCCAAAGAGTCACGGATATATACACTATAGTCTCAGATTTCCCTCTAAAGTTGAGAACAGAATGTATACCCTAATCTATCCTAAGAGAGGAAAACCCGCATTTAGCAACAATTTAGATAAATGAAATTTCAAAAAAAATGTGGGTGCACACATCATATCATAAAAGAATCACTCAGTCTGCTTTCACTCTGTTCTTTCAGCAGGGGCCCCTGTCTCACTTTTCTTACCTAAAAGCTTGCTGCTGTTCGCCGTCTGGCGCACGTTAGTACACACACAAATTCTGTCGTAGATGTTTTTGTTTTGATGAAGCGGATCCCAGCTCTGCAGATTTTGGTTTCATCCAATGGGTCCAGGGAGCGTCCTCTTCATGCGATAGTTTTCTTTTCAGATTTAAGTTAGTGTCAATTTACTCAGTTCAGGTAAGAATTAGAAGTAAGCGGGCTCACAGTGTCAGAATCACGAGGTTTCCCTTATTTGGGAAAAATGACCGGCTGGTAACTTCATTCAATAGATAATTATAGGTCACACCACAATTAGTCAAAAATGTCGGAATGTTAATGATTTGTAATTTTTCTCGCCACAGGGCTGCATGTACATGAGAGTTTGTGAAGAAATATAATCTGGCTCAATAGGCCCAGTATAGGCATTTAGTCTTTAAAACCGTTAGTGAGATTTGTACTCTGTCTATTTCTGGAGGCAAGCGCCCTGCCAGACAGGTGTTAACTTGTAGACCCACGTGGTTAAAGATAAAAATGTTTCTTCTCTCAGTTGTACTAAAAACTACTGGTAAAAGTTGGGCTGACCCAAAACTGTGTAAGGAAGAGAAAAGTACAAAATACTTAACCACAATATTTACTTCGGTTATAACTTACATTATAACTGCAAGCGTAGAGCTTGTCTTAACGTTAAAACTCCCGTGAAATAATTATGATCGTTTAAAAAAATCAATCATCATGAATTAGAAATACCTACGTATTTCGTCAATACTCAATGATGACTCAGTGCAGTTATAAGTTAGTTACAATATACTCGGACTGGTTACTAGCAATTTAATTAAATTTTATTTACAGCTGCGTGAGTTTAAGCTAGAAATAATAATTTATTCTGCTTTCCACTGTAACTCGTCAACTAGAGAATATAACAGACTTATAATTTAATCCCTCTGCACAGAAAATAACTAGTGAAATAAAATAGGCGATTTACCACTTAAATCACTCACAAAATACTAGATATATAATATTACCTCCAAACAGCACTACATTCGATCACCACGACTAGAATTATTCACTAGATAGGTATTCTAGAAGCTCGGCAAAAATAGACGAGAAAAGTAAGAACTTCGCTATACAAGCTCATTCTCTAGCACGAGCGATCCGTCTACTGCAACTTAGGAGGACTGAATGCATGAAGTCTAACTACTGGGGTTTATATCTCATGAAAAGAAATGATTTCCTAATTCTCGAAAACCCGAAATAGTTCCCGTCTTAACACCTACATAAAACTCAGGCGACGGCAATGAAACTGCCAGACGCGTTTCACACCTGCCGCTACCTATGGTCATACCCGAGCGATGCCTGTTGGCGCCTCTCACACCTAACACCGAGAAACTTAACCAAGAGTGCCGTGTCAGATGAAAATGTTAGACGATTAACTGCCATCATATGTCTGTCGAGAACGAATTTCACACTATTCGGTCTCATCTAGGACTTAGCTTAACAGCAATAAAAAATGCGTTGCTACATAAGAAAAGAGACAGGCGAAGGTATGAATGGGAGAGCTATACTTTCACAATCAAACGAATGTGAAAAAAGAAAAAGGATAAAAGAGCGATAATAAAGTAGAAGACGCGGGTAGAATAGAGAAAAGATATAGAAATTTATTAATCATAAATCTCTCTGCGACAGACGTCCCCCCTTTAAGATATGGAACCACTCTTTGTCTACGTTATGGAAATAAATTTCCTATATCCGTAGCTTTGGGGTGTCTGTTCTCTTCCCTCTCATCTCCCCCCTCCGTCTCTATCCAACTCATCCTCATGTCTGCTCCCACAGTCTTCTTTTTTTGGAACGTCTTCCATGTGCGCTTGGAAGAGCTTCGCCGCTTTTGACATTTTTGAAAGTTTCCGTGTGATTGCAGTGGAATTTCCCTGCCACTATCGTCATCTTCGTCAGTTTTGGCGATCGTCAGGAGATGTTCGTAGGTCGGCACTGGTCTTTCCAAGTATTTCTTTAACAGATTTACAGGAAAGACTTTCTCCTTTCTCTTAATAGAGATCTGGTAGTTAGCCTTAGAAATCTTTTCCAGGACGGTAAACGGCCCTTGCCATCCGATACGTAGTTTGTTGTTTCCGGTAGGGAGTAACACCAAAACTTTCTCTCCTGCTTGTAGTTCTCTTTCTTCCGCGACTTTCCTGTATCGGTTAGCGTGCTTTGCGCGTGCTCGCTTAAAGTTGGTCGTTGCTAGGTCCCATCCTAGTTTCAATCTTTCCTTTAAATCCGATACGTATCTACTGGCTGAGACGACTGTTTCATCCGCATTCTGGTATGTCAGCGACCTGAGTAAGGCTTCAAGCGGGCCCTTAATGGGTCTGCCGAATAAAAGCGTGGCTGGCGGAAATCCTGTGGACGTATGTGGGGTTTCTCTGTAGCCAAATAGAGCTGCATGGATAGAAATATCCCAATCGTCAGGTTTCACTTGTGCCAGTTTACTTAACATCATGTTGAGGTTTTCGTTAACACGTTCTACTAACCCACTTCCGGCCAGAGTGAAAGGCTTTGTGTAGATGTGCTGGTCCCTCAAGATCTTAACGATCTCATCCATCACCAGGTTTCGGTATGGGGATCCGTTATCCGTCAACACTTGTTGAGGGAATCCCAACCGAGTAAAAATCTGCACGAGGGCTTCTGCGACATGCTTGGCATCCGCGCATGTAAGCGGTATAGCTTCTGCCTACATAGTGCATGTGTCGACTAAGGTGAGGACGAACCTGTTCCTTCTTTTAGTCCTTTCGAAGGGTCCTAAAATGCCGATCACAACCCGTTCAAATGGTGTTCCCATTATTGGCATTTCACCAATGGAAACTGGGGATGTCCGTTGCTTGGGTGGCACACGTTGGCACTGGGCACAGGATTTCACATATCTGATAATATCAGAGTTCACTCCTGGCCACCAATAATGAGTAGTTATCCGTTGGTTTGTGGCGTTCTGTCCCATATGTCCGCTGAAGGGAAGAGAGTGCCCCATTTCTAGGATTTGGCTTCCGTACTGTTTCGGTACTAGGAGCTGATTGTAACCTTGGTCAGGCTTGCCCGTTCTGCGATAAAGTACGCCATCCTTAGAAAAAATGTCCCCGTGCTGTCTGGGTTCCTTAGCCATGGGCAGTTTCCTAAAGCAGGGTGCCAAGGTAGGGTCCTTTTGTTGCGCCTCTTTAAGTTCCTTAGGTAACAAATTAGGTGCAGGCTCCCGTTCCTTCTTGGTTTGCCCTCTTGTGGTTACTGTTGCCACAATTGGCTCTTCCGGTTTCCCAACAAACACATATCTACATCCAAGTATGACTGGGTAGATCGGGTCATCCATAACAGCCGCTTTGATCACACCTCTGACAAAATCAGAGTGGATCTCAACCAATGCAATGGGAAGCGTTGTTGGTGCATCACTCTTAAAAACTCCACAAAGTTTAACGGTTTCTTCTGTCTCTTGACTGGGTTTGACCAGGTGCCTGGCAACAATGCAATCAAAAGAAAGCCCCGTGTCAAACAAACAATAAATTGAAGTCCCGTTCAAAATAACAGTATCTCGCGTTGAGGGTCTCCCCTCTTCAGGTTGAGAATCACTGACATCAATTCTGCCTTGCGAGACTGTTAGCAAGCATCCGATGCGTTTAGGCTCTGTGTGCTTGCTCTGATCATTTGTCCCGTGCTCAGGGGTTTTCCTTTTGCCACTTTGTCCTTTCTGGCTGCGCTGCCATGTAGGGTGGTTAGGTTGATCAGACTGTTTGTTATTGTTGGGGTACTTGTTTTTGTAGAACTTAGACTTTTCAGGAGGGGGGTTTTGTGGTCCAGTTTCTCTGTGGTTACCTTGGTGAGAAGCATGAGAAGATTGGTCTAGATTATTCTTTCGAAAAGGCTCTTCTGTCGGTTTACGTTTTGTGGCCGGCAGTTCGGCCAGCGCATTATGATATCGCTCAGACTTTTCCAAAATGTCTTCAAGCTTTTCTGCTCCCTGCTCAGCTAGAAATCTCCGGGTGTCAGCAGACAAAGTGTTCCTTATCTGTTCGCATATAACGAACTCCTCAAGCCCTTCATAGGTAGAGGCGAGCTGTGAAAGCTCAAGGCACTTTGTCAAGTATCCCTTCAAACGAGACGAGAACTGCTGAAAAGTTTCAGAGCTCTCCTTCCTGCTGTTGCGAAACAGTTGCAAAAATTTGCGCGCGTTCATTTCAAAGCGCTCAAGTAAAGCTTTCTTCAACACGTCGTAGTTGCCTTGTTGGCTGCTTTCCAGTTTGGCGTAAACATCATACGCACTGCTTTTCAAAGCCTGAGAAAGCTTCATATTCCAACGCGACCTCTCTAAACCGTACAGAGTTGCAATTTTCTGAAATATTTCTAGCCATGTGTCAATCTTTTCATTAGGACACAGGAAAGATTCCAGAGCAAAAGACATAGCGTTGAGTTGAAGAGATTGAGTGTTAGAAGGATCAGTTAAGGAAGAATGAGGAGAAGACTCTCCATTGCTGGTGGTAGAGGCAGCGCCACGACTATGGACTTCTAGAGTCTTAAGAGCCAACTCATGCTGTCTCTCCTCCCTCTCCTTCTCATGATGTCTCTCCTTCTCTCTTTCCTCATGCTGTCTCTCCTTCTCTCTTTCGTTCGCCCTGCGAATTTCCATTTCCTCATCCATCTTCTTCTGCTCTGTAGCTTCGGCTGCTTTCCTCTCCGCCGCTTTTTCCTTCTGGTCCGCATCATATCTGTCCAGTTCTTCGTTGATAAACGCTTTCGCTTCTTCTCCTTGTAATCCCTCTTCCTTTGCTTCCTGTCTGAGCATCTGCCTAAGTTTCGCCCTCTCTGCCATTGCAAATAGGTGACTGAGACTAGTCGAGAAAGAAGTAAGAAAAAGGATACACTGGTTCCTTACCACTTACGAGAAAATACAACAAAAAGATGATATATTTAACTGGGATACCTCCTCCAAAAATATCGTGTCTAACTATCGCTGCTATTAATCGGCAATAAAAGCTCTATCTGCAAGCGACTCTGCCAAATAAGTGGTAGATAGATTAATCACTTAACAAAAATAAATTGCTACAGTGGAAACAAAACCATTATTGCAAAAATTCTAGGAGAAAAAAGAAATTCCCTAAAAAAATTAATCCACTATCAAATTCGCCCCTGAAGTCAGATCGGGTAAGGGAGGCAATTAATCTGGACGAAAAAGTCCGAAAAGCACTCCTTAACTTAGTTCAAACACCTTTCTGCTTCTCCCCTGTGATTGTTTTTACAATCACAAAATCTACCAGCGGTTTAGTATTACAAAATCAACATATAACATAACTTCCGACAAAATCAACCTGTTAATCAAAAATGTATAATACTCAATAATGCTGTGGAAAAACATTACTATTCGTGTGGTCAGCAAGCCCATAAACAGATCGATTGTCTAGGGGATAGTTATTATAAAGGATACTAAAACTCACGAGACATCACACTCTTACTCTATATCAGAATAAAGACAATTAATCCTGCAGACGAGCTGATATTCATATTTGCTCAGGACTAGAGTTCAATTCCAGGAAAACGAGCCACCATTCTGTAGTAGATGTTTTTGTTTTGATGAAGCGGATCCCAGCTCTGCAGATTTTGGTTTCATCCAATGGGTCCAGGGAGCGTCCTCTTCATGCGATAGTTTTCTTTTCAGATTTAAGTTAGTGTCAATTTACTCAGTTCAGGTAAGAATTAGAAGTAAGCGGGCTCACAGTGTCAGAATCACGAGGTTTCCCTTATTTAGGAAAAATGACCGGCTGGTAACTTCTTTCAATAGATAATTATAGGTCACACCAGAATTAGTCAAAAAAATGTCGGAATGTTAATGGTTTGTAATTTTTTTCCGCCACAGGGCTGCATGTACATGAGAGTTTGTGAAGAAATATAATCTGGCTCAATAGGCCCAGTATAGGCATTTAGTCTTTAAAAATCTTTAGTGAGATTTGTACTCTGTCTATTTCTGGAGGCAAGCGCCCTGCCAGACAGGTGTTAACTTGTAGACCCACGTGGTTAAAGATAAAAATGTTTCTTCTCTCAGTTGTACTAAAAACTACTGGTAAAAGTTGGGCTGACCCAAAACTGTGTAAGGAAGAGAAAAGTACAAAATACTTAACCACAATATTTACTTCGGTTATAACTTACATTATAACTGCAAGCGTAGAGCTTGTCTTAACGTTAAAACTCCCGTGAAATAATTATGATCGTTTAAAAAAAATCAATCATCATGAATTAGAAATACCTACGTATTTCGTCAATACTCAATGATGATTCATTGCAGTTATAAGTTAGTTACAATATACTCGGACTGGTTACTAGCAATTTAATTAAATTTTATTTACAGCTGCATGAGTTTAAGCTTGAAATAATAATTTATTCTGCTTTCCACTGTAACACGTCAACTAGAGAATATAACAGACTTATAATTTAATCCCTCTGCACAGAAATTAACTAGTGAAATAAAATAGGAGATTTACCACTTAAATCACTCACAAAATACTAGATATATAATATTACCTCCAAACAGCACTACAGGCGATCACCACGACTAGAATTATTCACTAGATAGGTATTCTAGAAGCTCGGCAAAAATAGACGAGAAAAGTAAGAACTTCGCTATACAAGCTCATTCTCTAGCACGAGCGATCCGTCTACTGCAACTTAGGAGGACTGAATGCATGAAATCTAACTACTGGGGTTTATATCTCATGAAAAGAAATGATTTCCTAATTCTCGAAAACCCGAAATAGTTCCCGTCTTAACACCTACATAAAACTCAGGCGACGGCAATGAAACTGCCAGACGCGTTTCACACCTGCCGCTACATATGGTCATACCCGAGCGATGCCTGTTGGCGCCTCTCACACCTAACACAGAGAAACTTAACCAAGAGCGCCGTGTCAGAAAGAAATGTTAGACGATTGACTGCCATCATATGTCTGTCGAGAACGAATTTCACACTATTCGGTCTCATCTAGGACTTAGCTTAACAGCATTAAAAGATGCGTTGCTACATAAGAAAAGAGACAGGCGAAGGTATGAATGGGAGAGTTATACTTTCACAATGTGATACGTAGGCGAAGTCGGTTTTTTCGCATGTGCGTCCTTTTTCGTCTACACTTAAACTCGCGATACACCGTTACGATTACCAGCTTTAGCCAAGGCAAAGTCGGTTTTGCGCATGCGTGCTCTTTTGTCGTCTGCAATTACAACAAACTTTCCATGCAGTGTAACCAGAGCCGGTACTAGAGATTTTTCAAGGTGGTGCAAGGTCTCCTTTTGCCCCCCCCCCCTCCCACCCCCCATCATCCTCACCCTTCAGCTCCCCTAGTAGTGGCGCGTATGCGAAGTCTTCCTGTCCCGTACTATCCGCTCGAGGCCTTTCCCTGCCATTTTCACATCCTTTATATCTCTCTTCACTTCTATACGTACATTCCAGCTGCCAATACTGGAGATTTTCCTGGCAGAAAAAAAAAGTGAGTCAACATCCCTGACTACTTTCGGCTTTCTCTATCATTTTCGTACCATTGAGTTGATTCACACTTTATTTATAATGCAGAGAGGGCAATAGTCGAAACGCTAAGTTTTTTTTTTTTTTTTTTTTTTCAAAAATAAAAAAAATGTGAAAGCGATTGAGGCTGTACGTTTAAAAAAATAGAAAACGTCAAAGTACGTTAATTTAAAAAACCACAACAACATACCACCTTCCATCTTATTTCTGCATCTCTTGATCCTTAGTTAAAGGCGTAGAGATTTGGGGGACTCGATTAGTCGACGCATCAATAGTGATTTGAGTGAAATTGATAGTGTGTCACCCTCGATTGCCATTCAACCGAAGTTCACTTTAACAAATGTCTTTGGTATTCCGTTTCAGTGATTGATGATATGGCACTTACAAGACACCATCCTTGGCTTGGACATACAATTCCACCACTGACTATCTCAACTACACAGACTACTACCACCACCATCGGTCTTGTACACGCCCATTGACACAAAAGCTACGTCTGCAGCTACAGCTGGGAGGACAAGAAACAGAAATGTCGCCATGGGGACACGTTTTGATGATGTGGCTTGTGTTTGTTGTATGCGAGGGTGGTAAGGCTTTTTATAAAATCTTTGCCTTTTTATTGTTATGTTCATTATTATTATTGTTGTTATTAATCTGTATCTACATTAACACCTGAGGTTTCATAAAGCCATCGTTAGCGTGCGTGGTATATGTTCTTTGATCCTTAATGGCAGGCGTGGTATATGTTCTTTGATCCTTAATGGCAGGCGTGGTATATGTTCTTTGATCCTTAATGGCAGGCGTGGTATATGTTCTTTGATCCTTAATGGCAGGCGTGGTATATGTTCTTTGATCCTTAATGGCAGGCGTGGTATATGTTCTTTGATCCTTAATGGCAGGCGTGGTATATGTTCTGGTAGAAATAGAACAATTTCTGGGGATCTCTTTCTTGTTCTACTTCTTCTTCTTCTTCTTCTTCGTTTGCTATCATATAATCACATCAACTTTTCTCATATCGTTGACGGTACGTCTCTGGCTTTTCTCATCGCTGTCATAACCACGTCTATTTCTCTCAAGTTGATTACACTGACAAACAACATTTGTCTTTCTTATATAAGAATAAGTGTTCTTAGATCAGTTTCTTGCGCTGATTTCAAATCTGAAATCCGTTTATCTCTATCACGTCGGGTTCTTAAGATATTTGTGAATAAATATATTTTTGGGAAACCGTTATTTGCTCCGTTTCATTTTTACTATATAACTTATTAAAAATTAATAAAAAGCAACATAATTCTACTTTTTATACTGCTAAAAGATGCATGACATATGTTACGCGATTTTTCAAATAGTTACTGTATTTTGAAATAATTCTGAGCAAAATATGGCTTCTAGAAGTTGTAGAAATTCGGCTGATCTGTTCTGTTACGTGTGCGGATATTTTACCGATCGTGTTGACCAGAAAAACTTTACACCATTACTAAAGAAAGCATATGAACTTTATTTCGATTCGAAAGTTGATGATGCAAATAAATCTTGGAAGCCAAATGCAGTTTGTTCGATACATTGGCAGGTTGGTTACGAAAATTGCCAAAGCATAAGTCGATGCCTTTTGGAGTGCCAGTAATATGGCGTGAACATACAAATCACACTACTGATTGTTACTTCTGCTTGACAAATATCCATGGTTTCACTTTTAAAACTAGAAAGTCTGTGGTTTATTCAAATATTGAATTGGTTTCGAAACCAGTGCCTCATGATCCAATCACGTGTCCGATCCAAGTACCACCAGAACATAATCCGTTGGACGTGAATGAACCATCAGAAAGTGATAGTTTACCTGCTTTAGAAACTAATTCTGACTCAGATTACATACCGGTGAATGATGGTGTTTACTTAATTAACCATTCAGGACTTTCAGATCTAATACGTGATCTCGCTCTTACCAAAGGACAAGCGGAATTACTCGGTTCGCGACTCAAAGAATGGAATCTTTTAGCGCCCAATACTCCGATATCTAAATTTCGTCATAGACACAGAGAACTTGTTCAATACTTTGAGATGGATGATGACATTTGCTATTGCAAAGATGTAAACGGTCATGAGCATATAGTCAACGAATGGCGATTTTTCATCGATTCTTCCAAGACTAGTCTAAAAAAGCCGTGTTATTGCATAACAGAAATTTATTTTTCATCAATTCCAGTCGCCTACTCTGTTCATATGAAAGAAACTTATGACAATATGGCTATACGTTTGGAAAAAATAAAGTACAATGACTACCAATGGTGGATTTGTGGAGACCTAAGGTCATTGC
Organism: Oreohelix idahoensis; assembly: GCA_024509875.1. Taxonomy (NCBI): domain Eukaryota; kingdom Metazoa; phylum Mollusca; class Gastropoda; order Stylommatophora; family Oreohelicidae; genus Oreohelix; species Oreohelix idahoensis. Next base: position 112,585 of record JAMPIV010018578.1, on the reverse strand, counting down.
AATTCTCACGGGCATGCAGACTGGGTATACTAAATTTTGTTGCTTCCGATGTGAATGGGACAGCCGCAACAGACAGGAACATTATGCAAGAAAGGTGTGGCATATCCGGGATCGTATGCAGCTCGGGCATAAAAATGTAATACACGAGCCATTAGTTAACAAAGACAGCTTCATTTTACCACTGTTACATATAAAGTTGGGGCTCATGAAGAATTTTGTAAAAGCGTTAGATAAAACGAGCAAAGCTTTCACTTATCATCGAGAAAAGTTTCCGCAAGTTAGCGATGCAAAGATAAAGGAAGGTATCTTTGTAGGACCTCAGATTAGGAAAGTTATTGCAGACAAACAATTCGAGAACTTGTTACATGGTAGTGAACTTCGCGCATGGATGGCATTCAAATCGATCGTCGATAACTTTCTGGGAAATCACAAATCTGTTGACTATGTTGCATATTGTTAAGCAGTGCATAGATGCATACAGAATTATGGGCTGTAACACGTCCCTCAAAATCCATTTGCTCGATTCGCATCTTGACTTTTTCCCTGACAACCTTGGCGAAGTCAGCGATGAACATGGAGAACGATTTCATCAAGATATCGCCGTAATGGAGTCACGTTATCAAGGACGGTGGAGTGTGACCATGCTTGCCAATTATTGTTGGATGCTTCATCGCGATGTACCACATGCCATTCACCGACGAAAGTCGACTGCAAAGAAATTCAAGCCTACATAACTGTTATACTTCTTGTACGAATGATGTTGTAATACTGTATGCTGTTGTTAAAAAACTTCAATTGCGTATTTCTAGAGATCCCGACCTGATAGAGAAAAACGGTTTGCAGATTTAAAAACAGCGCATTAAAATTGACCAGAAAAACATAGAAATGTGAGAGAAAGAAAAAAAAAAGTTTTTTTTGTTAGTCAGTGTTATCTGTCTTCGGTTTCTCCCGTATAAAATTATCGTTCTGTCAATACAGAACATTACTTATCTCATATAACCATATTTAGGTAAGGTAAAGGATCCCGTTACACGCCCATTTAGGCATATTGGGAATACGGTGTTAGGCCCATATTTTCTCGACCATCGGCACACTAGAGGTGATGTGGTCAGCATCACGCCGGCCGCCTTAACCTTCCCAGAGTTCCTCTGGTACCCAATTTATGAGGCTGGGTCGACCCCGGAGCCGTTTGTGGTCTAAAAAATCCCACCTCAACTGGGGATCGAACTACGGACCACCGAGCTAGGAAGCCAGTTCACTAACCACCGTGCTACCGCGGCTCCATAACCATATTTATCACTCTCAAAAAGTTACGGTCCGTCTCATCTTCTGTCATATAACCACATCTGTCTCTGTCATATAACCACATCTGTCTCTGTCATATAACCACATCTGTCTCTGTCATGAAGTCGACGGCTTGGTTCATGCTCTCTGATCGCTCTCATACAACAACATATATTTCTCTCATAAATAGAGCGGTCTGTTTCAGCTTCTCTCATCACCTTCATATAACCACATATATCTATCTCATAAATAGAGCGGCCTGTTTCAGTTTCTCTCACCTACATATAACCAAACCTATTTTTCTCATCACCTACATATAACCATACCTATTTCTCTCATAAATAGAGCGGTCTGTTTCAGCTTCTCTCATCACCTACATATAACCACATATATTTCTCTCACAAATAGAGTGGCCTGTTTCAGTTTCTCTCATCACCTACATATAACCACATATATTTCTCTCATAAATAGAGCGGCCTGTTTCAGTTTCTCTCATCACCTACATATAACCACATATATTTATCACATAAATAGAGCGGCCTGTTTCATTTTCTCTCACCTACATATAACCATACCTATTTCTCTCATAAATAGAGCGGTCTGTTTCAGCTTCTCTCATCACCTACATATAACCACATATATTTCTCTCATAAATAGAGCGTTCTGTTTCAGTTTCTCTCATCACCTACATATAACCACATATATTTCTCTCATAAATAGAGCGGTCTGTTTCAGTTTCTCTGATCACCTACATATAACCACATATATTTATCTCATAAATGGAGATTCCTGTTTCAGTTTCTCTCACCTACATATAACCATACCTATTTCTCTCATCACCTACATATAACCATACCTATTTCTCTCATAAATAGAGCGGTCTGTTTCAGTTTCTCTGATCACTTACATATAACCACATATATTTCTCTCATAAATAGAGCGGCCTATTTCAGTTTCTCTCATCACCTACATATAACCACATGTCGCATAGAGATTACGATCAATAAATTTTCTATATTCTTTCTTTCTTTTTCTACCCGAGTCCTCTACTTTATTATCGCTCTTTTATCCTTTTCCTGTGTTTTCGCATTCGTACGTTTGCGACTATGAACATTACTATTTTCCTATTCATACTTTCGCCTGTTTTTTTTTCTCATACTGATACGCATTCTATTACGTAGATGTCAGTCAGACGAGAAACTGTGAATATTCATCTATCTCAGACATACCAGCAGACTTTTGGTCTAGCATTTTCACCTGACACGAACGTTTCTCGGGCGTGAGGTGTGATAACCGACATCTGCACGGCGCAGAATGAGACATTTGTCTGGTAATTTCCTCTGTCACGGCACTCTCGGCCAGCTTCGTTAGCAGTGAGGTGTATAAGACGCGTTTGGCATGTTATGTCCAGCGTTTAAGGTACGTAGGTGTTAGGAAAGGGGAGAGATCGGGTTATTGGAAATAGTGGGATCTTTGTCTGGTTTAAGATATTAACCAGAGTTTTAAACTTGATTTCACTCATTCTCCATTTGCAGTAGACGTGGTCACTTCGTTCTAGATACTTAAACTTATAAGTGAAACTCTTAGTTTCGATGTGATACCGTAGTTCTGTGTTGAGGTAATTATTATATTAAGTATCTAATATTTTGTGAGCGATTAAGTGTTGAAATCGCCAATTTTTCACTAGTTCTTTTGTGCAGAGAGAATTAAAATATAGTCTGTATTATTTTCTAGTGACGTGTTTCAGTGGAAAGCAGAATAAATTATATTTCTAGCTTAAAATCATGCAGCTATAAATGAATTTGATTTTACTGCTAAATAATCAGACGAGAATATAATTTAAAATTAACTTATAACTGAAATGCTACATCAGTGAGTATTGACGGGATACGTATGTATTCCTAATTCATGATGATTGATGTTATGAGTATAACTTATTTCACGGGAAATTTTAAACGATAAGTCAAGCGCTACGCTTGCAGTTTAAAATGTAAGTTATAACAAGTACATAGTATGTATAATTATTTGATATGTGTTTTTTCCTCTATTTAGTGAAGAAAACTGGGGTTAACCCAAACTTTGCCAGCGTTAAGTACTGATGAGTAATATTTGAGAAGAACTAAAACATTTTCCTTAAAAGACTTGGTGTAAAATCTTTACAAGAACTTTAAAGGTGAAATGACATAACGAGCCTATTGCGCCAGATTTTATTCTTCCTGAGAAAACTTAAGTACAGTTCAGCCCTTGTGGCGAGTAAACTATTACAAACAGTAACGTTCCGCAAATTATGTCAACTTGTGGTGTGACCAACAATTTTTTTACCTTTTGATCGAAGTTACAAACCTGACATTGTTCCTAAGTAGTGGAAACCTCGTGAGTCTGATCCTGTGAGCCCGCTTGAAAACTAATTCTTACCTGAACTGATAAAGTGACACTAACTTAAAATCTGAACAAAATTATCGCCTGAAGCGTCCCCGGAAAATTGGATGAAACCAAGATCTGCAGAGCTGGGTATCCGCTTCATCAAACGATAAAACAGATTGTGTCATAACGTGCGCCAGACGGCGAACAGCAGCACGATTGTAGGTAAGGTTGTGTGAGACAGGGCCCTGATGAATGAACCAAGAGAAAGCAGGAACGAGTGACTCTTTTATGGTATACCAAATTTCACCCACTTTGTAATTTCTTTATGCAAGTTTTTTTATTGTTGCAATAAGATACTTTTCCTTAGGATAATAATAATAATAAATTCTTTAAGCACCAAACACGGCGCATAAGGCAGAAACCAGTGCTCTCCAGGTTGTTCGTTGTGACGCCACTCCTCTTAGCTCTTGCACATTATTTAGGCCCAACGTTCTTCCTTCTCTTATTATTGTTCTTCTGAGTGTTTCTTTTGGTCTTCCTTTTTTCCTCTTACCCTCAGGAACCAAAGTGAGTGCCTGTAGTGGTATTCTGTTGTTTTGCATTCGTAGGACATGACCGATATATGACCATCGTCTTTTCCTTATATAGTCGGAGACATATTTCTGCCTAGAGTCTTCTCTTATTTGTCGATTAGTCTTGAATTCTTTCCAACTGATGTTCATGAGTTTTCTAAGACATTTGTTCGCGAATGTATTCAGCTTGTTCTCCAATGATTTTGTTATTTTCCAACTCTCACAGCCGTATGTTAACACTGAGATAACATTTGAATTAAACAGACGAAGCTTGGTATGTATATTCAATGATCGTAATTTCCAAATGTTAGATAATCTATTGAAGGCGCTAGCTGCCAAAGCAATTCTAGTATAGATTTCTCTTGTTGTGTCACCATCCTGAGTCATTTTACTGCCTAAATAATTGAAACTTTCAACTTTCTGTAGTTTTTCCCCGTTCAAGATGATATCAAAGGTCTCGTTAGAAAAGTTCATAGCTTTAGTTTTAGAGGCATTTATTTGGAGACCTATTTTAACCGAGAGATGACACAAATTATTTATTGCTTCTTGGGATTGTCTTGGTGTTGAACTTAAGAATGCTACATCATCTGCGAAATCCAGGTCCCCCAGGAATTTTCCATTTGTCCATTTTATACCCAATTGTTCATTGTGGGTATAGTTTCTCATAACCCAATCAATAGCTATTCCAAAAAGTAGTGGTGACATAATACAGCCTTGTTTCACCCCTGTTTCTACTGTAAACCATTCTGTATTCCCTTTATTTGTTCTAACACAACATCTTGCATTGTCATATAGCGCTTTGATTATATTCACATATTTTGTTGGAAAACCATAGATTGTAAGTATCTTCCACAATGATGGGCGGTGTAGACTATCAAAGGCTTTTTGAAAATCGACGAAGGTGATAACACTAGTCAACAAATTTTCAAAAGTTTTTTGTACCAGAAATTAAATATACCATTTCTTATTGATTTTGACATGCTGATTTCAAATATCATAATGAAATTCACCAATTGGCTCTGGTTTTTTTTTTAAATGATGAATTTACATTACAGTAATACAAATAATGTATGCTTGTTTAATTCTCTGGGGTGAACAGCTAGTCTTTCTACTTTAGCATTATAAAAATTGTGGTTACATACTCAATTAATTGATATTTCAACATAAAATGATAGAAAAAATAAAAAAAATTATTTAAAGTTCACATATCATGTTTTAAAAAGGCACATTTGAACCCATTCCGTCATTATTCAGTCGCTGTTCGAGCTCTCTTTGCTTGCTTCTTGTAGTCAATCGATGAGGTGTCTCTTGTCACAGTCCAACAGTAATCAACAAGCATTGAAGGGCTCCAATTGCCTTGATACCTTGTCTCCATAGCAGCACTGTCCTGGTGAAATCGTTCACCATGCTCATCACTGACCGCTCCACAGTTTGACGTAAAGAAATCCAGATGAGAATCCAGAACATGAATTTTCAAAGACATGTTGCAGCCAAGACTCTTATACTTCAGAAGGAGATTTTCTACAATTTCATTGTAATTATCAGATCTGTTATTTCCAAGAAAATTGTCCACCACTGACTTAAATGTTAGCCATGCTGCTTTTTCCTTGCCATGCAACACGCAAAGAAACTCGTCATCATGAAGAAGTTTTCGAATTTGCGGACCAACAAATACTCCCTCTCTTATTTTAGCTTCACTCAGTCTTGGAAATTTTCTGATGAGGTATTTGAAAGCCTCATCTGTTTTCTCCATTGCCTTGACAAAGTTTTTCATGAGACCCAGCTTAATGTGCAAGGGTGGCAACAAAATCTTGCTGGTGTCGACAAGTGCTGGGTTCTCAACGTTCTTACTGCCAGGCTGCAATGACTGCCTGATTGGCCAATGTCTTCTGATGTAATGGTCACTTCGTGCACGGCTATCCCACTCACAGAGAAAGCAACAGTACTTGGTGTATCCACCCTGTAGTCCAAGCAAAAGAGCGACCACTTTTAAGTCAACGCAAAGTGACCAATGATGATGATCGTAGTTTATACACTTCAAAAGCTGCTTAATGTTTTCATAAGTTTCTTTCATATGAACTGCGTGACCAATTTGGAATTGACGGTAACACATTACCATTATTCAACAAAACAGCTTTAAGACTCGTCTTGGATGAATCAATGAAAAGCCTCCACTCTTCCGGTATGTAATTGATTTTGAGGGCTGCCATTAAACCAGAAATGTTGTGGCACGCAGAAAGGTCACCCTCTTTGAAAAAGAATGTAATAAGTGGCTTCTGGCGGTTCCTATACACAGAAATTGTAGCATCTTCTGCCAGGAGATTCCACTGTTGCAATCTGGAACCCAAAAGCTCCGCCTTGTTCTTCGGTAAATTCAGATCTCTTACAAGATCATTCAGTTCACCTTGGGTTATTAAGTAAGGTTTAGTGGATGTAGTTTGCTCAAAATCTGGGTCGCTTGAGGTTGATGGTTCAGGACCACCAATGTCCTCTTCTTCATCAGTGGAAGCAGCTGAAAATGATTCTGGCACTTTGGGAACTGGTAGGTCATCGCCATGTGGTACCGGACGTATTGCAGAGGGGATGTTTGGATATTCCAGAGTCCATTTTTTCTTCTTTGATATGCCTTTACCAATTGGAGGGACCATGCAAAAGTAACAGTTGTTGAGATGATCAGTGGGCTCTCTCCAAATCATTGGGACTGCAAAAGGCATAGCTTGCCTTTTGCCAGTCAACCACAGTTTAAGATGGGCTGCACATGTATTGCAGCATATGTGTGGCGCCCAGATCTTATCTTGATCTCCTATTCTGCAGCCAAAATACAAACTGTACGCCTTCTTAATCACTATAGTTATATTTCGTTTTTGTGATAGAAATGTCACCTCACCACATATATAACAGAAATTATTAGCACTGTTCACATATGTCCTAGGCATTTCTAACTACGATACTTTTGATAAGGACAAATGCACTAACTAACGGCAAAATTTTATCAGAGATAAGATATTTATACACAAAGGTGATGTAATCATAGGTAGGATTGCATCATCAACTTCTAGTTACATTTTTATTGGTCATTAGAAAAAATTATGCAATCGCCCACAACAGTTGCGTCATATATATAAATTGACCGTAATTAAATAAACTAGTATCATATATCTTGAAAACTAGAGCCAATCAACATTTTTAAATGTCATTTTCGTTTTCAGCACACCAAAATTAGTTAAGATCAGCTATTTTCATTTCTGGTACATTTTGGTTGTTGACTAGTGTAATAAGTGGCGATTGCCTTTCCACTGATTCTTCTATAATTGTTCTTAGTGTGAATATTTGATCAATACATGATCGTTTCGGCCTGAAACCCGCTTGTTCTTCTCTGATCTTTTCGTCAGCATGCAATTTAAGTCTTTCTAACATCATGCAACATAATAATTTTCCAGGTACCGATAATAGAGATATACCACGCCAGTTATTACAGTCTGATAGATCACCTTTCTTCGGTAACTTTACAATAATACTGTCTTTCCATTGTTGTGGTGGTTGTTCTTCTCTCCATACTTCATTTATAATATCTAAAATTCTCAAGAGGTTGTTGTCATTAACTGCTTTAATCATTTCCCCTTAGGATAGATCATACTAATATCTAAGTCTGTTCATACCTTTAAAAGGGGAAAATCATTAGATTACCGCTAATGTATCCTTGATTCCTTGGGGCTATCACTTTCTTCTAACAGGACTGTGGGCATACCTTGAGGGATAAGATCATACTGTGGGTCTATCATTCTTGTAGCATTTTTATTGACTTTTTTTGACTATTTGTATATGCTTTGATGTAATTATATGTGTTGTGATGGAATTTTCTGATAATTAAAAATTCCCTTGAACTTAATCAGTGTGTCGGGTCAGCTCGTTCCCAAATATCTATATAATCATTGTTATAGTTTTCCCATGTGTGTGTGTCTACATGTCGTCAATTGTGTGTGTGTGTGCAAGTGAGTGGTAATATATATATATTAATATATATAGTTTATAGACTGTCTGACTCCTCTGGATCTGTTGTAGAAGATAGGCGGAGAGAGAGAAGATTCTCGCTTTCCGGGACAGCCTCTATACGTTTCTACCATCTCACTCGTGGAAATCTATTTCTATTATTATCTTCCACTGTGGCTATCACTCATTCTAATCTATTCAGAAGGGACCAACCCAAGTCTTAATTCCCCTATCAGAAATCTACAACACCACATATATTTCTCTCATAAATATAGCGGTCTGTTTCAGTTTCTCTCATCACCTACATATAACCACATATATTTCTCTCATAAATATAGCGCCCTGTCTCAGCTTCTCTCAACACCAAACTGTTATACGTAACTGGGGTTGGTGAGGGTCATGCTGGCGATCTGTCTCTCTCGTGGAACCGACATTCTTGGAGGAAATGCTCTACTTGCCGGCTTGTCATTCACACATGGATGTATGTCTATCTGCCAGATTTCTGATTTATTTACCAGATTTGAGTCTGTAGAGCCCGGTTCTCAACATAAACATTATCACGTGACCTGCATTTATCTGACGCGTCATCATTATCATTAGCTGTTCTGACAAGCGTGATGACATGAACTCGTCAGTGTTTTTCCATTACTCAAACATCTCCTGCGAACAACAGTGTGAAATTACTCTGCTGGAAGCAGTAGAGTTGTCGTTCCTTAACAGTCCTAATTTTGAAAATGTATATGGCCGACACCAGTACCATTCGTGTAAAAGCTCTACGGAGATGCAAATAGCCTAAACTGACTACTGCGTTCTTTGAAAACATTCAAGTGGACTGTGGCGAGAGGTTTTATTTTGGCTCTAAGATCAGTATAGTACTGACAATTACAGAAATAGAATTTCTGCAGAAAATGGTGAAGTCCCAGTGTCTGAGAGAACTACTGGTATCACAAATTAGTTACGGCTGTGAATGTTCTGATCTCGAAAAATTAGTAGAGAGGAGACCGACTCCGCTGTGTAACTAACTGTGATATTAATAAACAAGGAAACAGATTTTACTTAACAAAGATAAAATTGACAAGTCGTTCAAATACAATTTCCTTATTATTTATTTAGTATATACACTATCTACTCTTGTGCTGAAGGGTGAATGTTGAAAAATGGAATGTAATGAATTTGTAAGTTTACATATTATTTACAAATATTTATTTTATATATATATATATATATATATATATATATATATATATATATATATATATATATATATATATATATATATATATATATATATATGTAAATAAACATTACAACAAGTTTTCCAATTATAGGAACAAAAAAAATTATATCAGCTGTGCTGTTATTTAATTATAGTACATGGATCAGCTGTGCTGTTAATTAAGGATATAACACTTTTCAGCTATGCTATTAATTTTGTCTCTTGCTATGTTAAGTCACTTTCTCATCACTGACAGTTTCTATGCTCACAATGCTGACAGAAATGGTACGAATGTGTACTCATCTCTTAAAACGTTCTGTTCTCCTTAGTTTGGTTCACACCACTCCTGCTGAGGCTCGTTACTTTAGCCCACCCAAGACTGAGGGGGAACTAAAGATGTAGCTTCTGTACAATCTCTATGCTCCTGTGAAGTTCCAGGCAGCGGGATTGACTCGAACATACGACCTCAGGTTTTTAGGACACAAATAAACCTGTAACAAAGCAAAAATAGGGGCTAATTTCTGTCCTCAAGCCCACCTATTTCTAGTGTGAGTGAAATGAGCGTGTCTCAGATGTATGCATGTAGGATGAATGACAACATGGCTCAGTATGAATTAGCAATAGCGAGACAAGACAGGTGTCTACTTGCAAAGCATTCTTTCTGATAAACTAATACATGGATACATTCAATAATATAGATTCAATACATGAATACATTTAATACATGAATACATCCCATAATATAAATCAATACATGAATAAATCCAATAATATGTACACCTAGGTGTGATACAACAATGTCCTTCCCCCTATACTATACCACGTCCTCTCTGTCAAGTGCTATACTAGCTGGTAACATATATCCTAACAATATTGTTATGTTCTTATGATAGGAGTATATGAGACGAGGACTGTTTGGTGATATATCAGGTTGGAGTTAGATGCGACAATAGATTGAGTCCTGACAAGGACTGTTTTGGTTATATTGCAGTTGGTCTTATCTGAGACAATAGATTGAGTCCTAACAAGGACTGTAATGGTTATATTTGCAGTTTGGAATATCAGAGACAATAGACTGAATATAGGAGACAATAGATTGAGTTATGAGTCCTATTAGTCTTCGTCTATTCAATCATATACATTCATAGGGAACCCAAAATATATTAAATATATACAGGTGTAGGTAGTATAATGACACACAACAAATACCAACATTATATGCCTGCTGAAGGCCTATTTTCCTAAAGGTTATCGTAAATTTATAATTACCCTCCAAGATTAAAAAACGGCCAGTTTGACTCGACTAGTGAAGTAGGTTGCAGGTCGATGCCCTCAGGTAAACAATCAATCAAGGTGACAGCTTCTTCCTCTTCAGTCAGTATCTCTGGCGTCAAGTTCGGGATTGCGTGTTTAGCATAAAATTCCGCCCTATTATATAGCTGGTAACTGCTTAAGAAAGGCTTTCGGTTGGTTCCTGGCGGAGCAAAATGATTGGTTTCCTCCGGTTTCGTCTTTTGCTCATACCGCCTAATTTTATTCAGTTTTTAGCCGCCATCTTGCGTGAACTGCGTGAACAGTATAATTTATTCTGTCTCAGAGACTGGTGAACGGTGCAAGTTGATTGGTTGAAGCAAATCTGTATCTCGACATAGTGATTAACAAAGTAGTGGGTTACACTTCGTTTCACGACATGGACGTCTCAGAGTGTAAGAAGAAGAAGAAGAAGAAAGACATAACATCGCATATGGAGAGAAAGGCAACAATAAAAAATAGCTTGAGATAACTAATGTTTATAGAACATTAAAGTCATGTATAACAAAAGCAAAGTACTCCTTACCAAGAAGAGGTCAAGCGGTAATTTGACAATGACGCGTGCATGGAATAACAGATCTAAAATTGTATAACAAGATAACTAATGTGGAACTGATGATTTAAAATTAAACGCACACAAATGTTATTGGTATAGGATGCTAGGAGAAGACCCTGACCTTGGAAAGGACAAGCATTTCTGAAAGCCAGTGATAGCATTTCTGAAAGCCCTGGGTAAGAGATAGAGGATACACACAAAAAAATACTTCACAGAGAGAAGGGAACTAGACAGAGAGAATGGAACTAGATAGAGAGTAGGGAACTAGATAGAGAATAGGGAACTAGACAGAGAGAAGGGAACTAGACAGAGAGAATGGAACTAGACAGAGAGAAGGGAACTAGACAAGGACATTAAGGAAATAAAGAAGACATAGGAGACCTTGATTGGTTGACGCAGGACAGGATGGATTGGGGTGAATATTTGGTTCTTTATTCCATCGCCAGCTGCTGTGGGCTGAATTAATAGAAGAATCATGTAAGAACTCTTCTTTGAGATTACTTAAAAACCAGGCGTAAACATTTAGACACTGCATCATTTCTCATCAATAAATTATTTTTTTAAAATACCATTTGAAATGTTTCACTACTAACCAGAAGTAAACTTGTAGAAATTGTTAGACATGTTTTACTATTAACCAGAAGTAAACATGTAAAAATTGTTTGAAATGTTTTACTATTAACCAGAAACAAACATGTAAAAATTGTTTGAAATGATTCACTGTTACCCAGAAGTAAAAATGTAGAAATTGTTCGAAGTGATGTAACGTGACAGTGGAACTTGGCATGTGTTCGTTGAAGGCTTATGCTCCTGTGGGAACTCAACAGCATTGACTGATTGATTGACTGATTGATTGACTGAAACACGTGGAAATTATTCCAACTTGTACTATTAACCATTAGTAAAACACGTAGAAACAATCGAATTTTCGTGAATGTAGAAACCATTGGAATTTTCGATTGTTTAAAAACTCAATACCCAGCATTCCGGCTGTGATATCAGTGGCTGATTTGTTGGGCCCCCGTCAGTACACACAGCGGACACGTTTTGCCGGTAGCGTTTTATTGATTTTCCATGGCAGCAAATATGTGATGTGTCTAGTGCGTCGTAGTTTTAGGTGTGAACCCTTCCCATGTGGTTTTCCTCTGTGTTGGCTGTACGTGTATGCGTGTGTGTGTTGGTTTTTCCCCACGAATTTCTCGAACAAAATTTGTACTGAATGATTTTCGAATCCATTTTAAATTTGCATGGTAGCGTGTAACTGGTTTGTCGAGCAAGTCGCATTGACAGTTGGAATCTTTCATTAATAATTTTGTTTTGTGTTTGTGAGTGTTTTTTCTTTGTTTTATTTGTTCACGAACACACCACACTGCCAGCTAATAGCATTAAAAGGCAGACATTGTTCTGGAATCCACAAAGTAAGAAAAATACAGGACGACCTATAGACATAGTGAAGGGAACTGATCTAGACATAAAGAGGATAGACTTTTGTCAATGAAACAATGTCAGATCAATCCCGTTGTATGGCCTTGAAACATGGAGAACAACAAAAACACAACAACAAAGAAGTTAAGACTTTCATAAATGTGCGCTTGCGTTGAATAGACGGGTTGAAATTGTATGACAAGATCACTAATATGGAACTGATGACAAGAACAACACAAGTGCCAGTGGAACAAGAGATGACAAGAAGGCGCTGGGGATGGGTAGAAAGTACCATTTAGGAAACCTGTCGATAGCATTAACAGGCAATCTACGTTCTGAAATCCGCAGGATCAAAAGGAGCAGAGTTTGACATAAAAGCACACGGAGAAGAGAACTGGAGACAGAAGTGAAAATGATGAGGACGACTTGAGAGGGACTTGGGCTGATGGCACGGGACACAAGGACGTTTTTTAAGGCTCATTGAGGCTCTGGATGGTAATGAATGGGATAAAGAAGACACGGAGAAGCCTTGGATGGATAGTACCGGACATGATGACTTGTTGTGTATTTGGTCAAGGTCTACGCCACATGAAGCTAAATGCTTAAGAATTAATTATTCCCCTGGGTGCCCCGTGTAGTCCCTGGGGCATCTCTGGGCAGACAGATAAAAGAGGGCCACTATTCACGCTGGAATGACGTAAGAGCCGAGAATTTTGTGAGATAACACATGGACCTGGCTAGCTCATCATGTCAAACAAATTACTACAGAAGTCACAGTTGCATAAGCATCTGAAGGCGTTGGTGCAGATTACCTGCAGGGAGGGAGCTGGCTTTAGTGTTCGTTCAACGCTCCAGCAGCAACAAAATTGATGAATGAATAAACGAATAACCCATGGCAGAATTAAATAAGATGGCCCACTTTAGGAATAGCTGGAGAGCAACATATGCAGCGCTATACTCCACAAAAATATATGATTGATAATACAAGTATATCCCTTCTCAGTCCGTGTGTTACCGGGGCCTGAAAAGGGAGCAAAGAATAGTAATACTGTAATACATCTTGCATGTCGTAAAAAGCGTCTAAGGAGCTTGGACATAGGACCAACTACCCTATTTTGCCACAAAAATCAAACAATATGGATGTCTATTAAAGAACATAAAACTGAGCCATCCAAAACAAGAGAATGTCCTCTGGTAAGATTGCGCATGAAAGGAGTCTAGGTTGCATACTTGCCTTTTTTCTTCTTAGAGAACTTTTCAGATTTGGCACATGGAATGTTCGTACATTTAACGAACAGAGAAAAACTAGACATGTGGCAATAGCATAAATATGCAGTCCTTGTTCTCTGGGCCGGCCTTAGTAATTGCGGAGCCCTGTAGCGAAAGGTTTTTCTGGTGTGATGATAGTGGTAGAGAAGAAGTAGAATTTCTCTCCAGATAGTAGGAAGTCCCAATGCCCGAGAAGTACACTGGTATCACAATTGAGTTACGGCTGTGAATACTCTGAGCTGGACAATAGATTTAGGCTTCAGAAGTATACTGTGCCACTTTCGCTATAGTAACCCTATGTGATAATATACTTAAATTAGAAAAAGTAACTCAAAATTTAACAGTTAAAAATTTACCAAGTCAAATGAGTACAATTTCATAATTTATTATGTACATCTATCTAGTCTTGTAATGTGAAATGGGGGTTGGAAGATGGTAAAATGTATGATTATTTATATTTACAAAGTAAAATAAATAATAGTAAAAAGTCTTGGATGTATCTTCCAATGAAATTATAAAGTCTGTCACAGTAGTTTTGGTATCTCTTGCTATCTAGTCTCTAGCTTTTCTCATCATTGACAATCGTTATTGAAACCGCTCACAGTGTTTGTAGGATTGAGTACACGTAAACTCAACTTGCATTACGCCACGTCTGTTCGAGGTTTCTGATACACACTGTATAATCAAGAAGACTTTCCTTCAGCCCGTTCTATAACTACGAGGGACTAAGGTGTTGAAGATTGTTTGACCACTAGGCTCCAGTTAGCAGGATCAAAGGTCCTCAAGTCTTTTTAGTTGGTACTTGATCACGAACTCGATCAGACCTCGATCATGAGCTCGATCAGGAACGATCATAAAACCTGGAACAAAAGGTAATAGGTGACTATGGTGTTCCAACAAGCTCACCCATCACTGATGTTCATGAGGTGACCATGTCTTCAGTGTTTGTATATAAATGAATGATTCATGGTAGTATGTTACAGAGATAGCATAATAAGATAGTGTCTACTGTGCAGAAGATAACAAAATACATGAATAAATCACATGTTATGATACATGGGTATGATATAACCTTTGCCTTCAACTTATGGATGCAAAGTCACTTATGTACTTGCTGGTATGTCGTAAGCTTCCAGGCAAGAACTAGCCATGATATATTTGGCTAACCTATTATTGTTATGTTTCCTGACAATGCCATTTTTATTATGTCTGATACAAATAAATCGTAAACAAAATCTGAAATAAAATGATATTAGTCACACATATATCTTTAATAAACTTTCATACCCTCTAGGATTAATAAGCGCACAGTGAGGCTGTATTTGATGAAGTATATCTGCCCTGCATGCAGCGTGGAAAAACTTTTCTTGCAGATACTGTCTTCCAGTCTCTCACTCTGGAGTCTGGATTTTGTGTGTGTGATTTTGAACGGGCCGCTCTGTCCTTATATTTGGGCGACTCTCCCGTACGAGAAAGGACCGTCTTGAGTCTGCTTAGATTTTCGTTTAATCTCTTGGTTTGAGGCGATCTGTGCTTTTTCTGTACTTGTTTTCTCTTCTTTTCACTACACACTTATATCTTTCCTTCCTTCCTAGGTATCCTTTCATTTTCCCAATAGGAAGCGTTCATTCTATCCATGTTTTATCGAAATCCGTTGAGGTATGAATTTATAATAATTTCTTAAAGATCATGAGCTAACTATTAGCAGATGTGATGACTATGAAAAATATTAATTATTTTTAAAACTACTTACATTTGAATAATATCCTTTTGGAAATCATTCATACTCTATCTCCTTATGTAAATTATTCTATTTTAAATGTCCCTCCACCAAGCTTGCTCTTGTAGCTTTAGATTTTCTTTCCTGCCAATGCAACTCTTTAAGGTCGGCCATGTTTCATATATTCGCTCCTTCCTACACTTTCCCCAATGCTGTTCGGCTAGGCGAAACGCAAATATTTCAGCCACCGTCAACTTCAAAGCAAGACCCACCGAGTTGTCCCTTCACCCTTATCGCTGTGTCGCATTACACATTTTTTCACAAACAAAGCAAGTGGTACCAAATTTTGCTACAAGCCCGATATGAACCATTCTGATGGGGCCCCCTGGAAATAAGATGATAGTTTTGTTGTAACAGGTTTGATGTCAAAAGAAAGTGAGAACTAAGTTAAATGCATAAACAATAAAGTTGGCCGTGTGTCCTTTCACAATTCACTCTCGCAGAGAGGCGATGACACCGTTCGGATGGTCCCTGGTTTGCTTTCCCAATGAACATAGTCAGCCCTGGGGAATCAAGGCTCGGATTCCAGAGAGGAAGCTTAAGAAACGGCTACCACATCGAAGGAGGGCAGTAGGCTCGCATTATACCCACTCCTGGCACGAGGAGGTAGTGACGAAAAATAATACAGAACTCTTTCTAGGCCCAGTAATTAGAGCGAGTACATTTTAAATCCTTAAACGAGGATCTATGGGAGGGCAAATCTGGTGCCAGCAATCGCATTAATTCAAGTTAAAAAGCTCCGGTGAATAATGGTGCTTTTGATCTTCAATAGCGAATTTTACAGCTACTGGTGATAAGTGTTGCTGTGTTTGATATGCTCAGAAATTTCAATACGAGGTTTTGATGTGCTGGCAACCATCATGCTAAACTAATTGCCACATAAACTACCACTGTAAGTAGCATGTACATGATGGTGAAGGCTTCCTGGAGACAATGCTGCAATATTGACCCGATGCTCCTTAAGGAGCACATGAGTTAGTGCAAGCACTCTAAGAATAACTAAAGTGCTAGCTCCTTGCTCCAAATTTAGGAGCGACAAGGGGAAAGGGTTGGTTTGGAAATCACACATTCTACAAATATTTTTTGAGGTGGTTTGACCGTATGACCTACTCTTTACGATTTTCAACTGCCGTGAGATTTTTAACGTGCGCACCTTGCACACCGGACCTCGTTTTTTCCGCCCTTATCCGAAAAGGCTAGGCATCCGATCTCACTAACCACGAGATCAGGGTTTGACATCATCAGGAACCACTGATTCTGACAAAAATGTCCATCAATTATATTCCCGGTACTGGGAGCGAACCTTTAGAATTAAAGGCGGACGCCATACCTCTTAGCCACTCTGAACCCCCGACAAGTGGCAAGAAAGAGGAGGATAATCAGTTCTGTTACTTTTCTGTCGTTTAGTGTACCTCTTATTTCTGTCGTTTAGTGTACCACTTATTTCTGTCGTTTAGTGTACCACTTATTTCTGTCGTTTAGTGTACCTCTTATTTCTGTCGTTTAGTGTACCTCTTATTTCTGTCGTTTAGTGTACCTCTTATTTCTGTCGTTTAGTGTACCACTTATTTCTGTCGTTTAGTATACCTCTTATTTCTGTCGTTTAGTGTACTACTTATTTCTGTCGTTTAGTGTACCTCTTATTTCTGTCGTTTAGTGTACCACTTATTTCTGTCGTTTAGTGTACCTCTTATTTCTGTCGTTTAGTGTACTACTTATTTCTGTCGTTTAGTGTACTACTTATTTCTGTCGTTTAGTGCAGCACTTATTTCTGTCGTTTAGTGTACCTCTTATTTCTGTCGTTTAGTGTACCTCTTATTTCTGTCGTTTAGTGTACCTCTTATTTCTGTCGTTTAGTGTACCACTTATTTCTGTCGTTTAGTGTACCTCTTATTTCTGTCGTTTAGTATACCTCTTATTTCTGTCGTTAAGTGTACCTCTTATTTCTGTCGTTCAGTGTACCTCTTATGTCTGTCGTTTAGAGTACCTCTTATTTCTGTCGTTCAGTGTACCTCTTATTTCTGTCGTTTAGTGTACCACTTAGTTCTGTCGTTAAGTGTACCTCTTATTTCTGTCGTTTAGTGTACCTCTTATTTCTGTCGTTTAGTATACCTCTTATTTCTGTCGTTTAGTATACCTCTTAGTTCTGTCGTTAAGTGTACCACTTATTTCTGTCGTTTAGTGTACCTCTTATTTCTGTCGTTTAGTATACCTCTTATTTCTGTCGTTTAGTGTACCACTTATTTCTGTCGTTAAGTGTACCTCTTATTTCTGTCGTTTAGTGTACCTCTTATTTCTGTCGTTTAGTATACCTCTTATTTCTGTCGTTTAGTATACCTCTTAGTTCTGTCGTTAAGTGTACCACTTATTTCTGTCGTTTAGTGTACCTCTTATTTCTGTCGTTTAGTGTACCACTTATTTCTGTCGTTTAGTGTACCACTTATTTCTGTCGTTTAGTGTACCTCTTATTTCTGTCGTTTAGTGTACCTCTTATTTCTGTCGTTTAGTGTACCACTTATTTCTGTCGTTTAGTGTACCTCTTATTTCTGTCGTTTAGTGTACCTCTTATTTCTGTCGTTTAGTGTACCTCTTATTTCTGTCGTTTAGTGTACCTCTTATTTCTGTCGTTTAGTGTACCACTTACAGTATTTCTATCGTTTAGTGTACCTCTTATTTCTGTCGTTTAGTGTACCTCTTATTTCTGTCGTTTAGTGTACCTCTTATTTCTGTCGTTTAGTGTACCTCTTATTTCTGTCGTTTAGTGTACCGCTTATTTGTCGTTTAGTGTACCTCTTATTTCTGTCCTCTTACTATTTCTGTTTTTAGTGTACCTCTTATTTGTGTCGTTTAGTGTACCTCTTATTTCTGTCGTTTAGTGTACCTCTTATTTCTGTCGTTTAGTTTACCTCTTATTTCTGTCGTTTAGTGTACCTCTTATTTCTGTCGTTTAGTGTACCTCTTATTTCTGTCGTTTAGTGTACCTCTTATTTCTGTCGTTTAGTGTACCACTTATTTCTGTCGTTTAGTGTACCTCTTAATTCTGTCGTTTAGTGTACCTCTTATTTCTGTCGTTTAGTGTACCTCTTATTTCTGTCGTTTAGTGTACCTCTTATTTCTGTCGTTTAGTGTACCTCTTATTTCTGTCGTTTAGTGTACCTCTTATTTCTGTCGTTTAGTGTACCTCTTATTTCTGTCGTTTAGTGTACCTCTTATTTCTGTCGTTTAGTGTACCTCTTATTTCTGTCGTTTAGTGTACCTCTTATTTCTGTCGTTTAGTGTACCACTTATTTCTGTCGTTTAGTGTACCTCTTATTTCTGTCGTTTAGTGTACCTCTTATTTATGTCGTTTAGTGTACCTCTTATTTCTGTCGTTTAGTGTACCACTTATTTCTGTCGTTTAGTGTACCTCTTATTTCTGTCGTTTAGTGTACCTCTTATTTCTGTCGTTTAGTGTACCTCTTATTTCTGTCGTTTAGTGTACCTCTTATTTCTGTCGTTTAGTGTACCTCTTATTTCTGTCGTTTAGTGTACCTCTTATTTCTGTCGTTTAGTGTACCTCTTATTTCTGTCGTTTAGTGTACCTCTTATTTCTGTCGTTTAGTGTACCTCTTATTTCTGTCGTTTAGTGTACCTCTTATTTCTGTCGTTTAGTGTACCTCTTATTTCTGTCGTTTAGTGTACCACTTATTTCTGTCGTTTAGTGTACCTCTTATTTCTATTTCTGTCGTTTAGTGTACCTCTTATTTCTGTCGTTTAGTGTACCACTTATTTCTGTCGTTTAGTGTACCTCTTATTTCTGTCGTTTAGTGTACCTCTTATTTCTGTCGTTTAGTGTACCTCTTATTTCTGTAACCTCTTATCTGTTCGTTTAGTGTACCTCTTATTTCTGTCGTTTAGTGTACCTCTTATTTCTGTCGTTTAGTGTACCTCTTATTTCTGTCGTTTAGTGTTTAGTGTACCTCTTATTTTTCTGTCGTTTAGTGTACCTCTTATTTCTGTCGTTTAGTGTACCTCTTATTTCTTTAGTCGTTTAGTGTACCTCTTTATTTCTGTGTACCTCTTATTTTCTGTTTAGTGTACCTCTTATTTCTGTCGTTTAGTGTACCTCTTATTTCTGTCGTTTAGTGTACCTCTTATTTCTGTCGTTTAGTGTACCTCTTATTTCTGTCGTTTAGTATACCTCTTATTTCTGTCGTTCAGTGTACCACCACTTATTTCTGTCGTTTAGTGTACCTCTTATTTCTGTCGTTTTAGTGTACCTCTTATTTCTGTCGTTTAGTGTACCTCTTATTTCTGTCGTTTAGTGTACCACTTATAGTGTCTGTCGTTAGTGTACCTCTTATTTCTGTCGTTTAGTGTACCTCTTATTTCTGTCGTTTAGTGTAACCTCTTATTTCTGTCGTTTAGTGTACCTCTTATTTTCTGTCGTTTAGTGTTTACCTCTTATTTCTGTCGTTTAGTGTACCTCTTATTTCTATCGTTTAGTCGTTTATTTCTGTCGTTTAGTGTACCTTTTATTTCTGTCGTACCTCTTATTTCTGTCGTTTAGTGAACCTCTTATTTCTGTCGTTTAGTATACCTCTTATTTCTGTCGTTTAGTGTACCTCTTATTTCTGTCGTTTAGTGTACCACTTATTTCTGTCGTTTAGTGTACCTCTTATTTCTGTCGTTTAGTGTACCTCTTATTTCTGTCGTTTAGTGTACCACTTATTTCTGTCGTTTAGTGTACCTCTTATTTCTGTCGTTTAGTGTACCACTTATTTCTGTCGTTTAGTGTACCTCTCATTTCTGTCGTTTAGTGTACCTCTTATTTCTGTCGTTTAGTGTACCTCTTATTTCTGTCGTTTAGTGTACATCTTATTTCTGTCGTTTAGTGCACCTCTTATTTCTGTCGTTTAGTGTACCTCTTATTTCTATCGTTTAGTGTACCTCTTATTTCTGTCGTTTAGTGTACCTCTTATTTCTCTCGTTTAGTGTACCACTTACTGTATTTCTATCGTTTAGTGTACCTCTTATTTCTGTCGTTTAGTTTACCACTTACAGTATTTCTATCGTTTAGTGTACCACTTATTTCTGTCGTTTAGTGTACCTCTTATTTCTGTCGTTTAGTGTACCTCTTATTTCTGTCGTTTAGTGTACCACTTATTTCTGTCGTTTAGTGCACCTCTTATTTCTGTCGTTTAGTGTACCACTTATTTCTGTCGTTTAGTGTACCTCTTATTTCTGTCGTTTAGTGTACCTCTTATTTCTATCGTTTAGTGTACCTCTTATTTCTGTCATTTAGTGTACCTCTTATTTCTATCGTTTAGTGTACCTCTTATTTATGTCGTTTAGTGTACCACTTAGTTCTGTCGTTTAGTGTACCACTTATTTCTGTCGTTTAGTGTACCTCTTATTTGTGTCGTTTAGTGTACCTCTTATTTCTGTCGTTTAGTGTACCTCTTATTTGTGTCGTTTAGTGTACCTCTTATTTGTGTCGTTTAGTGTACCTCTTATTTCTGTCGTTTAGTGTACCTCTTATTTCTGTCGTTTAGTGTACCTCTTATTTCTGTCGTTTAGTGTACCTCTTATTTCTGTCGTTTAGTGTACCACTTATTTCTGTCGTTTAGTGTACCTCTTATTTCTGTCGTTTAGTGTACCTCTTATTTCTGTCGTTTAGTGTACCTCTTATTTCTGTCGTTTAGTGTACATCTTATTTCTGTCGTTTAGTGTACCTCTTATTTCTGTCGTTTAGTGTACCTCTTATTTCTGTCGTTTAGTGTACCTCTTACTTCTGTCGTTTAGTGTACCTCTTATTTCTATCGTTTAGTGTACCTCTTATTTATGTCGTTTAGTGTACCACTTAGTTCTGTCGTTTAGTGTACCACTTATTTCTGTCGTTTAGTGTACCACTTATTTGTGTCGTTTAGTGTACCACTTATTTGTGTCGTTTAGTGTACCTCTTATTTGTGTCGTTTAGTGTACCTCTTATTTCTGTCGTTTAGTGTACCTCTTATTTCTGTCGTTTAGTGTACATCTTATTTCTGTCGTTTAGTGTACCTCTTATTTCTGTCGTCTAGTGTACCTCTTATTTCTGTCGTTTAGTGTACCTCTTATTTCTGTCGTTTAGTGTACCTCTTATTTCTGTCGTTTAGTGTACCTCTTATTTCTGTCGTTTAGTGTACCTCTTATTTCTGTCGTTTAGTGTACCTCTTATTTCTGTCGTTTAGTGTACCTCTTATTTCTGTCGTTTAGTGTACCTCTTATTTCTGTCGTTTAGTGCACCTCTTATTTCTGTCGTTTAGTGTACCTCTTATTTCTGTCGTTTAGTGTACCTCTTATTTCTGTCGTTTAGTGTACCACGTACAGTATTTCTATCGTTTAGTGTACCTCTTATTTCTATCGTTTAGTGTACCACTTACAGTATTTCTGTCGTTTAGTGTACCACTAACAGTATTTCTATCGTTTAGTGTACCTCTTATTTCTGTCGCTTAGTGTACCTCTTATTTCTGTCGTTTAGTGTACCTCTTATTTCTATCGTTTAGTGTACCTCTTATTTCTGTCGTTTAGTGCACCTCTTATTTGTGTCGTTTAGTGTACCACTTATTTCTGTCGTTTAGTGTACCTCTTAATTCTGTCGTTTAGTGTACCTCTTATTTCTGTCGTTTAGTGTACCACTTATTTCTGTCGTTTAGTGTACCTCTTATTTATGTCGTTTAGTGTACCACTTATTTCTGTCGTTTAGTGTACCTCTTAATTCTGTCGTTTAGTGTACCTCTTATTTCTGTCGTTTAGTGTACCACTTATTTCTGTCGTTTAGTGTACCTCTTATTTCTGTCGTTTAGTGTACCTCTTATTTCTGTCGTTTAGTGTACCACTTATTTCTGTCGTTTAGTGTACCTCTTATTTCTGTCGTTTAGTGTACCTCTTATTTCTGTCGTTTAGTGTACCTCCTATTTGTGTCGTTTAGTGTACCTCTTATGTCTGTCGTTTAGTGTACCTCTTATTTCTAACTTTTAGTGTACCTCTTATTTCTGTCGTTTAGTGTACCTCTTATTTCTGTCGTTTAGTGTACCTCTTATTTCTGTCGTTTAGTGTACCTCTTATGTCTGTCGTTTAGTGTACCTCTTATTTCTAACTTTTAGTGTACCTCTTATTTCTGTCGTTTAGTGTACCACTTACAGTATTTCTATCGTTTAGTGTACGTCTTATTTCTGTCGTTTAGTGTACCTCTTATTTCTGTCGTTTAGTGTACCTCTTATTTCTATCCTTTAGTGTACCTCTTATTTCTGTCGTTTAGTGTACCTCTTATTTCTGTCGTTTAGTGTACCTCTTATTTCTATCGTTTAGTGCACCTCTTATTTATGTCGTTTAGTGTACCTCTTATTTCTGTCGTTTAGTGTACCTCTTATTTCTAACTTTTAGTGTACCTCTTATTTCTGTCGTTTAGTGTACCTCTTATTTCTATCGTTTAGTGTACCTCTTATTTCTGTCGTTTAGTGCACCTCTTATTTCTGTCGTTTAGTGCACCTCTTATTTCTGTCGTTTAGTGTACCTCTTATTTCTGTCGTTTAGTGTACCTCTTATTTCTGTCGTTTAGTGTACCTCTTATTTCTGTCGTTTAGTGCACCTCTTATTTCTGTCGTTTAGTGTACCTCTTATTTCTGTCGTTTAGTGTACCTCTTATTTCTGTCGTTTAGTGTACCTCTTATTTCTAACTTTTAGTGTACCTCTTATTTCTGTCGTTTAGTGTACCTCTTATTTCTGTCGTTTAGTGTACCTCTTATTTCTGTCGTTTAGTGTACCTCTTATTTCTAACTTTTAGTGTACCTCTTATTTCTATCGTTTAGTGTACCTCTTATTTCTGTCGTTTAGTGCACCTCTTATTTCTGTCGTTTAGTGTACCTCTTATTTCTGTCGTTTAGTGTACCTCTTATTTCTGTCGTTTAGTGTACCTCTTATTTCTGTCGTTTAGTGTACCTCTTATTTCTGTCGTTTAGTGTACCTCTTAATTCTGTCGTTTAGTGTACCTCTTATTTCTGTCGTTTAGTGTACCTCTTATTTCTGTCGTTTAGTGTACCTCTTATTTCTGTCGTTTAGTGTACCTCTTATTTCTGTCGTTTAGTGTACCTCTTATTTCTGTCGTTTAGTGTACCTCTTATTTCTGTCGTTTAGTGTACCTCTTATTTCTGTCGTTTAGTGTACCTCTTATTTCTGTCGTTTAGTGTACCTCTTATTTCTGTCGTTTAGTGTACCTCTTATTTCTGTCGTTTAGTGTACCTCTTATTTCTAACTTTTAGTGTACCTCTTATTTCTGTCGTTTAGTGTACCTCTTATTTCTGTCGTTTAGTGTACCTCTTATTTCTGTCGTTTAGTGTACCTCTTATTTCTGTCGTTTAGTGTACCTCTTATTTCTGTCGTTTAGTGTACCTCTTATTTCTGTCGTTTAGTGTACCTCTTATTTCTGTCGTTTAGTGTACCTCTTATTTCTGTCTTTTAGTGTCGTTTAGTGTACCTCTTATGTCTGTCGTTTAGTGTACCTCTTATTTCTGTCGTTTAGTGTACCTCTTATTTCTGTCGTTTAGTGTACCTCTTATTTCTGTCGTTTAGTGTACCTCTTATTTCTGTCGTTTAGTGTACCTCTTATTTCTGTCGTTTAGTGTACCTCTTATTTCTGTCGTTTAGTGTACCTCTTATTTCTGTCGTTTAGTGTACCTCTTATTTCTGTCGTTTAGTGTACCTCTTATTTCTGTTGTTTAGTGTACCTCTTATTTCTGTCGTTTAGTGTGTACCTCTTATTTCTGTCGTTTAGTGTACCTCTTATTTCTGTCGTTTAGTGTACCTCTTATTTCTGTCGTTTAGTGTACCTCTTATTTCTGTCGTTTAGTGTACCTCTTATTTCTGTCGTTTAGTATACCTCTTATTTCTGTCGTTTAGTGTACCTCTTATTTCTGTCGTTTAGTGCACCTCTTATTTCTGTCGTTTAGTGCACCTCTTATTTCTGTCGTTTAGTGTACCACTTATTTTTGTCGTTTAGTGTACCTCTTATTTCTGTCGTTTAGTGTACCACTTATGTCTGTCCTCTGTGGTATATACCTATATCCGTTTATTTGTTTATCTCTCACAGGCCTCGGGTTTCCTTCATTATTTGTTTCAGCTGATATAGGGAGTCGTAAACGGGTTAGTTTTGATTTTGGTTTCAAAGACTATCTTCATTGCACACGGACAACTCCATGAGTGCTCTGATCTCCTCTCTTAGATCAGACATGGAGGATCTCAGCACAGTGCACGAACTTCGTATCAACGGCGACATTCCAATGTGTGTATGTAGGAATCACACATTCTATAAATATTTTTGTGGTGGGTAAGTTTCTAATTTTTTAATAACTAGTTTTTTTATTTAGACATTTATTTATGTCTGCCCTGTCTTCTTTTTCCTGGAACTGTTCCGTGAAGAAACCTTTGTGATCTTGATGTATGACCATGCCATGTTCGCTTCCGCCGCTTTATTTTTGTGAAGATCTTCATACGGTTCTTTAACACTCCTGTGTTTCTTGTCTCTTCATTTGCTATACAACCTATGAACATCGAGGATCTTCCAGTAACATCTTATTTCCCTTGTTTGTATTCTTATCTCTAAACCTGCTGCCAAAATCCAAGTTTTGCATCTGTACGTTAACGTGGAAATTACAAGCAGCTCAGAAGTCAAAGTTTGTTTCCAAGAGAGATAAGGAGTTGTCAATGAAACCGCTGTCGTCACACTGGCAAATCGCAACGAGAAATACCGCAGGGACACGATGGAAAACTATGAACCCTTGTTTTAAAATCAAGTATTGTACCTGGTAGAGCTTTGCACGTTGAGATAATTGTAACTTAAGATTTGATTTGCCATTGTTTGTAAGATTATTTTATCCTCAAAGTTTATTTTCCATCGTTTGTGATGTAATCCCAATATACAGAGTTGTCTTAGTAAACCCACAATAAGCAATCCCACCAGCTTTTTGGGAAAATGTGAACAAGGTGCGCATTACACAGTGAAATCTAACATGAACACCCATTAAAAGAATACGCATGGCTTTCAATCTTCAATGTGCATTAACCATTGACCATAAGTTATGATAGGTGTGACCACAACGATCCAATGAAGTTGACATGGAATGGAAGGAAATGAAATGGCCCCATTAGAAATAATGTCAAATTAGCTTGCAGCAGAAACAGCAATCCATATTTTATTCCCGTCATTTTTTTTTGGGTGAATTATGTCATTTTATCACAGCCCAGGTAGCCCAGTGGTTAGTGCATTGGCTTCCCAGCTTGGCGGTCCTGGTTCGATCCCCAGTTGAGGTGAAATTTTTTAAAGACCGAAACGGCTACCAGGTCGACCCAGCCTCATAAATTGGGTGTCAGAGCAACTCTGGGAAGGTTGAAGGTGGCTGGCGTGATGCTAACCACATCACCCCTACTGTGCTGGTTAGTGCACTGAAAATATGTGCCTAACACCATATTCCCAGTAAGCCTCAGTGGGCATATGTAAACGGGATCTTTTACCGTTTTTACGCCCTCATTTTATCACAAAAATCGATTAACCATAAGGTGACCATATTTTCAAAACCCTAATCCGGGACAAAATAGTAGATTTGACCTATTTTAATGCAAAAAATCGGGACAAAATGGTAAAGAAAAGGTCAAAAGTCGGGACATGTCCCGGAAAAATCAAGTTGATGTCAATTAAAAATAATATACATTTTATATTTACATTTGAATAACATTGAATAACATACATTTTACTGTATAAGTTTAACTACTTAAACTAATAAGAGAGAAAAACATCAATAATCCTTACTTAAGGTGAAGCTGAGTTACTGTACTTTTCAGATGAGTGGATTTTTATCATTAGGTCCTTCTTTGCAAGCAGCATCTTAAAAAACTCGACACATGTTTCCTCACAGTTCACTTTGGTTGTCAACATAGCTTTCAAAGTTTCAACATCTAGCTGTGTTTTATCACTTGCCTATAAGCTGTTCATCAAAGAAAACACTCTTTCTGTGGCAGCATTTGTTCCTGGTAGACAGAAAAAAAAACTCTGCCAACTTCAAAATATTTGAAAATGTCACATTATTGTTTTTGAAGTGGGAAACCATTTCAATCCAACGTTGTGGTGGCAATGTTTTTTTGGCACTCCATTCACTAATTTTCTGAGAAGTAACAAACTGCTTCATATAGACATATTCGTCATAAATTTCAGTTTCTGTAAAGTGGGCTGAAGGTAATGTTTGAATCACTAGTGTTAATGATATCTCAATATCTGCCCAAATTGGTATTCTGTTCAGCGTTACCCAGCTGTAGGATTCTAGGTCTTGAAAATTTTTTGCAGCCAATTTATTCAAATAATTGAAAGCTGTTTCATAGAACGAAGAAACGCTAGCATGAAACTTTTTCACATCCTCCTTTAGAAGTCCTTCCATTTCCAGCTTTTCAAGGATTAGCTTAACTCTTGATGGCAAGAAACAGTCTTCCAGTTTGGACTTCAAAATAGTTTTCAACCTGTTGATGCTGTCAATGACTTCAAACACAGTGACCGTCTGTCCCTCTATTTTTTGCACTGCTTCGTGGAATGGAGAGGCCTGACTGTGAACAAAAACAAGCCATGCCTCAGATAGAGGATTTTCAAAGAATGTCTGTATAAAAACTGGGCATCTGTCTTGAGATTGAAAATATGATTTTAGAGGCAGGAACATCCGAAGAACCCTTTCAACAGCAGGCAGCAGAGCAAGCCACCTAGTCTGAGCATAACCTAAGATCATCTGGAAGTCTGTTTCCACAAACTGGCAAAAACTCCTTGAGTCTTTCAACTCGTACTGTGTATGATTTGAAGAGTAGATAAATTTTAGCAATAATCAGCTCGACATCAACAGGCAGTACATCTGCAGCTGTTCGAACAGTGTTGTGGAAAATATGACCTGCACACCCTACTCCTATAAGACCATGTCCAAGGTTTTCTTGCAGTTTTTTGAAAACATTGTTCTGTCCTTTCCTTTCAGCACCTCCAAAATTGGAATGTGGGTTGTCTGCGCATAATCCAACTACTTTCCTGTCTAAACCATTTTCAGTTATGCAGTCATTAAGAAAACTACTTACAATATCAGATGTTTCACCTGGCAATGACTTTAACTCTAATATTTTAATTTTCACTCCATTACTGTGATCAAAGTATGACAAGCAAAGGAAAAATCTTGAATTCTTTGTGGTTGGATGCATCTGTCAGTACATAAATAAATTTAAACTTTTCTAGGTCACACCTTAACTCATTTAGAATATGGGGTGCCAAGACATTTCGAATAATGGCTTCTGTTTTCGTACGTGCACATGCAAATTTTGGCTCTAAAGTAAAATGAAGTAATTTTGATGTGCAATCCATAGACCTGAAAGTATGATTGTGTAGCACTGTATGGTATGCAAAGGCGCCTTCTATAGCAGCTAATTGCTCTTCTTGGTCACCAATTTTATCAGCTCTGAAGAAAGTGGTTAACGACGAGCTTGATGCAGCTGTAACGACGGCTCTCTTATGTTTCTCACTGCTTATGTGGTTCTTAATATCACCACGTCCACTATGGCTTATCGAAAACCCGGAGGCACATATATTGCATCGTACATTGAAGTTTGATGTACTCTTTTTAATAAACGGATATTCCTTTTGTAAATCTTCATTGAAACTGCATTTACGCTTTGGTACCATTTTCTTACAACAATAACAAAATATGCACAAATAGTTCACCGTTTAAATTAAATAAACGTATACCGTACGCAAAATCTTGGTACTTTACCACTACCTAAAATTTCAAATAACTGCGAATATCACATTGGAACTACAAAACTAATTCGCGGTCCTGACAACCTCTTGTGCTGTTTCGGCGCCAGTTCACTAATAATTAAAAATTCCCTCAAGTCAGCCACGGAATAATAATTTTTTGTTTTAATCTATGAGATTTATGCCAAAGTGGCGAATTCGTCCAAAACCGGGACAAATTGGCGTCCCGGATTGCATCGAAAAAAATTCGGGACAAATTATCAAAAATGGTCGAAAACCGGGACTGTCCCGGAAAAACCGGGACGTCTGGTCACCTTAATTAACCATCGTTTGTGATGTCATGTTATTATGAATATCTAGTAGCTGTTGCGTATGAATTTTTGAGTTCTTCACATGGTGTTGCTAATAACTCTGAACTAGTTCTTCTAACAGTTCTGCATATAATCCTAATTAGTTCTTTAATGTGGTATTGACTTAGCTGTGAACTAATTATTTCTTGAAATGATCCAGATTAAAACGATGAATTATTTCTTCAAGTGGTTCTTCTTCATTTTCAGCTCAAGATTGTGCCTGGTCTAACGAAGGCTGTAGCGACAACTCAGAATGTTGCAGTAAGTCATGCCACAGAGCCCATGAAGGTACTAACTTCAGGTGTCGTCACAGCTCGCTAGGAGAAAAATGTGTCTTTGATTATCATTGTCAGGTAGGAGGAACTGTGGGTTTCTTTGCTGCTAATGTGATTACTGACTTCTTGCTTGTTTAACCCTTTATGTCCCAGTCGTTAGGATTTACCAAAGCATCAAATTGTTTTCATCACAGCTAATGTTTTAAACCAAGCAGCACGCATATATGTGTGTGTATGTGTGTGGTGGGATCTCACAATACACATACAAATTGTTGTAAATTGACTGAAGAATATATTCAGGTGTTACCTAAATGTAACACTTTTTCTCTGAGTTGCTAAGAGGTATGGCGTCCGTCTCTAATTCCAAAGGTACCGTGTTCGGTTCCCAGTACATGGAATATATTTAATGGACATTTTATCAGGACTAGTGGACCCTAATCATGTCGTACTCCGTGTGGCCGTACAGCAGATGTGTAATTATTGAGAGAGGGTTGTATTTTCGTATAGTTGTTTCACTACCCAACAGTAGGCAGTCAGTTAGATCACGTAGAGTTAATTTTTTTACCAGTTAATGCTTCTCCACTGTGCTGACGAATACATAGGATGATGATGATGAATTACATTAAGATGTATCGACTTCACGCTAACATCAGCTGAACCAAATCAAACTTTATTTACATAAAGAGTCAATTCAACCCAACACTGGGTGGCCGACCTTCACTTGGTGGCACCTTTCTACTATAATGACTGCTGTACATAATAATACTGGCATTATCCTTTCTCTCCTTTATATCTTCTGTAACTACTTCTTGTTTTCCAGCTGTTATGTCGTTGGTTAGACTCTGTTCGAGTAGCTTGTGGTATCTATTCTAGACTGGTCTAATACCAGGGCTGACAGTTTATACCAAGTCTCTGACTCCTAATATTCTCTACAATCTCATATCTTCTGTACTGTATAAAAGATCACCTTATTCTACACGATGTATATTATTTGCTAGTTTTGACATACCTGTAAATTCTTGCCTTGGGCTGACCATCAAAGTACTTGACAGGCAACACTGCCTTTCTTGTTCCATGAATAAAGAAACACCATAGCAGAAACCTGCCCCTACACCTATCAAAGTGGCTAAATGGAACGGCTTGATGGCTGGACAACATAATTTTTCTGCACAACACAGAAGTCAACCACCTCCAGTGGTCTATTCACCCTACTGCACCATCCAAGCCAGCGTTCACCACTACGCAAAAAAGTTTAATACAGCAATAACATTTTTTTTTTCAGCGATAACTTTCTTTTTTTTTTTTCTTTCTTTTTTTTTTTTAAACCTTTATTAAGTCATGATTTCAAATACCATCAATGTTATTTACAAGAATTAAAATTTAAAATTATTACATGATATAAGATACAACAAATCAATAGAATACATATTCAGAATTACCGAAATTTCCAACCAATATCATAACAAATCAATATCAAAGAAAAATTATTACACATCCTATCAAATTCCCAAACTTTCCAACAATATCATACCATTAGAACAAACCAATATTTAGGAAGATGCAAAAATACTACACATCAAAAACATAAAATTTTCCAAGATTTCAAACAAAAATGCAAAAATATTACACCTCAAAATCATATCAAAATTTATTAGATAACCTTATAATTATTATTAAACATGATTGATGGACAAGGGTCGATGTGGGGATGATACATCGAAAAATGTTAATGGATATTTACATTACATGATATGGACACAAAAGAAATATTTACAACCAAGGCTACGTTGCTTTGTATAAAGACCAAAGGGGTCAGTGGGGGCTATAAGTATTTAAAGCATCTATTGACACAACAGGAAGGTTTTAAACCTGTCCTGCTATATCTTGTGTCATGTGTTCATATATTTGTGCAAATATTTTATGGTCATAGTGTATATCGTCATGTACTGCCCTATTTCTGCACGTCCATACTAAATATCTAAATTCGGCTAATAAGGTCAATAATTCAAGTTCTGTCTGTCTCTGTGTCTTTGGTAAAGTGTGAAGCATAATAGCTCTGTACATGTTGAGTGTCTGCTGTGTCTTAGAGGCTATTCAATTTTTTAATTTGTTTAGTGTAGGGGCCACTGTTTTACATGTGTAAAACAGGTGGTCCTCTGTTTCTATTGCGTTGTTATTGTATAACTTACATTTTGGTGGTGCCCTACCTGCTTTTATTGTTGATTGTTTGCTCATAATGGGTGTTAAACTGTACAGTAATCTGAATGTAACCTCTTTTTCCTGTGGCTTAACGTTTATTGCGTGAATGTTCGTGAAGCTCTGTGTGTGTGGTCTGTTATGAAAAAGTTATACCCTCGTTTTATTCGTGTACCTAACAGTGGTTCTTGTGCCCCTACTAAAAGTTTGTATATAAGTTTGGTGTCTTGTTTTACTAACTGTTCATTCCCTTTTAAATTCTGTAGACATATTCTGTAGAAGGGTGGTGGGGTACCAAAGAAATGGGGTTGGTTGTTGTCTGGTTTGCATAGTTTAAGTATTCCAAGTCCGATGTAATAGTGTGCTAGTGGGTACAAACTTGGGTTCTTAATTACCTCTCCTATATACTTAATCCTTAAAGCTTTAACTTTAGTGTTAATGTCTTGTAAGCCTATTCCCCCCCCCCTGTTTTTTGGTTGTATTAGAGTTACGTGCTTTATACTAGATATAGTGTTCTTGAAAATGAAAGTCCTAATCAGCTTATTTATTTTTATTACAATCGTTTTTGGCATAATTTGTATATTTACTGTATATATTATTTTAGGCATAATGAAACAGTTCACTATGATGCTTCTTCCAAAAATGGTAGTTGTCTTATACTTATATTTTACCAACATGTCTTGAATTTCCTCTAATAATTTTGCCCATGTTTCCGTGTTGGGGTCTTGTGGATTACAGGAATAATTTATTCCGTAAATTTTGGTTCTGTTAAATTGCGTTAACTGAAAAGAAAAATCTGTTTTATTGGCCCATCTGCCTATTCCCATCATACTAGATTTTTGAATATTTAGTTTGGATTCGCTAGCGTATCCAAACTCTGTAAAAACTTCTTATATGTTTTTTATAGAATCCGTTGTTGGAAAGAATATAGTGTCATCAGCATAAGCTAATAACTTCCTTTCGCCTTTACCTGGAACAAAGGTTCCCGTAATGCTTGTGTCTTATCTTATTCTTTCCAAAACTGGTTCTAGTGTTATTATGTATAACAAGGGTGACAATGGGCACCCTTGTCTAACGGACCTAGACAATTTAAAGGGTTCAGTTAAACCATGGTTAACCAATATTTTACTTTCAGGTCTTTTGTATAGGATTTTAACCCATGTTCTAAAGTATTTTCCTATATTGTTTGCTTTGAGACTTTTATGTAAAAAGGAATGTGATACTCTATCAAATGCCTTTTCCTGGTCTAAAGATAATATGGCACTCTGGCACTGCCTATCGTGTGTGTATGTAATCAAATCTCTTATAAAGTGTGTGTGTCTACAAATATTCCTACCGTGTACACTACATTGTTGATCCTCGTGTATCATGTTGTGCATGAGCGGTTTGAGTTTCAGAGTGAGAGCCTTGGCCAAAATTTTATAATCAGTATTTAACAGGGAAATGGGCCTGTAATTTTTGATTGACTTTCTGTCGGCACTATCTTTCGGTATTAACACATTAACTACCGAATTGAAAAACACACTGTGGCCGAATTAAATTTGTTTCCCATTTTCATCCTATAGGTGTTTTCACAAAGTAAGCTGTAGTTTTCGTAATTATTTACAGATTTTTATGAATTACACGTCATTTTAAAGATAAATGAATGTACTATTACAATAAACACCGGTTGTAACTCTAATAGAGGTTGTTGCTATTCAACGGCCTTCCTATGGCCGAGGACTTGCAATATTTTCACAATTATAACTGATTGCGCCCCATCTCTATCAAAATCACTATTTCAATCAATGTGCACACCGTTTTCACTCTTGTCCTCGTCGCTAGATCTATCAGTCAATTGTTGAAACACGTTTCTATCCTATTCAACTGTTAGACGAGATGTACACGCATTTTTTGTAGTCCTATCACTAGTTGCCACGGTAAACAGTTTTACACGATTTGGTAACTAACCCAAAAACGCTGAAAAATATGAACATAATATCAAATTTCCAGTGTTCTACAACAATCATGCTTTGGGAATTTGTTTTCCGGTGGCAACTTAAAATCTCGAACCAGATCAGAGAGTGTTTCAGTACATTTTTCATCCGTTTTATTACTAAAATTAGATTGGCGCTCTGAGCGTCTTGCGGTCCAAACGTGATTATTTTGTGAGCCGCTGACAGTGGCTTGCGGTAGTTAATGTGTTAACGCGATATAAGATTTATTCAAACTATCTGGGAGCTCTTCTTTCTGGAAGGCTTCTTCGAACATTTTAATTAAAAGGGGCCCTAAAATGGGGAAGAAGAAAACATAAAATTCCGCGGTGAGCCCATCTATTCCCGGCGTTTTATCTTTTTGGAAAGTGCTAATAGCTTCTCTTAAGTTGTCTAAAATTAAGGTTTGATCTAATTTCTTGCTCTCCTCTTCGCTTAAACGCTTTGCGTAGTGTAAAAATTTTTCCTGTGTATTTACATTGGTTTCTTCTTTAGTGTATAATTTTGTGTAGTACTCAAAAAAGGCATGTCTGATATTAGTGTTGTCTGTTTGTTGCTGTCCATTCATGTCTACTATTTCGTGTATCTGTCTACTGCATTGTACATTCTGCTCTATCTCTAAGTATTGTCTGCTGGGTATCTTTTGTGTTGTAGTGTTTAATTTAGTCCTAAGTAGAGCCCCTTGGTATGTGTACTGTTTGTAAAGGTCTAACTGCTCTTCTAAAATATGAATGTGTGGGTTCGTTTTATCTAACTGTTTAGTTAAACTAATTGCATCTGTTAGTATGTTCTCTTCTTTTTTAAATGCCCTGTGTATGGCTGTAGCTAGAATCTGTGTTCTATCTCTTATTGTGTTTTTTAACAGGTCCCAATATTCTGCAATGTTGTTATTGGGAATG
Organism: Oreohelix idahoensis; assembly: GCA_024509875.1. Taxonomy (NCBI): domain Eukaryota; kingdom Metazoa; phylum Mollusca; class Gastropoda; order Stylommatophora; family Oreohelicidae; genus Oreohelix; species Oreohelix idahoensis. Next base: position 78,338 of record JAMPIV010018578.1, on the reverse strand, counting down.
TCCTGCGTGTATCCTTGAATAATCTGCTATATTTGTTCTGTGAAGAAGGTATTTTTAGAAGGTTGTTGTTGAATTTCCAATGCGGGGATCTCTTTAATTCTGTGTGTGGGTGTCCCGTATTTAAAACTGTGTAAACTGCTTTGTGATCTGTGAATTTGAAGAGATTTTGGATGTGACAAGCTTTGTGTACGTTGTAACTGCTTGATACGTAAATTCTGTCTAGTCTTGAGGCCCGTCTAAAATATGGGTTTGTTTTGTCTTCGTATGTGAAAGCTTGTGTTTGCGGTTCTATTTTCCTGTAAACGTCAAGTAGGTCATGTTCGTCTAGCATAGATTGTAAGCGTCGGAGTTGTAAAGATACTTCAGTAGTCGTTTTCCGTAATTTGGATTCTAAGGAACTCTTGGATAAATCTAAATTTGTCAAAACACAATTGAAATCACCTCCTAACACTATTTTGGTTCCTTTGTAATACCTAGCTATAGTGTCGTACAGTCCGTCGTAAAACTTAGGTTGGTCAGTGTTCGTCGCTGGTGCGTATATGTTAATAAGTGTGGGTGTGTGTCTTGTCTGTTGAGTTTGTTATGTATTTGTATTATGACAGTTCTGCCACAACTGTCTGTTCTATTATGTACTGCTTCCCAGTCTTCATTAATCTGCAAAATCGCTACTCCCGCGTGGCTGGTGCCTAAGCTAAACCAGCCATGTATAAGTCCTAATTTAGATACCAACTGATTGGCATGAAAATCAGAGGTAATACCGGTTTGTTGCAAAAATAAGAAATCCGGTTTATTTTTTTGTATCAGTTTAAGGACGTGCTCTAATTTATTTCTCAAACCATTGATATTGAGAGATATTATAACTAGACTGCTTGACACAATGGTAGCTGAAGGTTGGCCATTTGTCACAACTGATTTACCTGGCAAAATGGTAGGTTGGCCACTTGCCGCAACTAATCTACTCGACGAAGCGATGGCTGAGAGCTGGCCGCTTGTCGTAACTAAAACGCTCGACAGATTGGTGGCTGAGGGCTGGCCATTTGTCATTACACACTGATTATTTAGACTAAGCACAGGCGAAAACGCGCTGCCACTTGCTGCAACTAATCTACCCGACAAAGCGGTGGCTGAGAGCTGACCGCTTGTCGTAACCGAAAAGCCCGACATAATCGTGGCTGGGGGCTGGCCATTTGTCGTTCCGCATTGGTGATTTAGGCCAAGCGCGGGCAAACTCGCGCTGCCAGGCACTCCCACCGCAGCGGGGGGGGGGGGTGGGTTGGCTGCTTAGTTGTGTTTGTGTACATTAAAGGTGTGTTGGCGTGTGCAGTTTGTACATTATGCTAAAACTAACACGAAGCTTATTTACATTAAGAAACACAACTCTTAAAATATAAGTAACACTCCTAAACTATAGTTATTTAAATACTTTACTAACAAAAATACAATGCCATTGGCGAGTCTTGTCCCTTGGGCCGACTGGAGGCTGTTCGTCTTACTGTATCCTTGCAGCTCTTTTCCCGTCTTCATGGGGGACTTCTCATGCTCACAAGACTTGACCAGGAACAGGGTTGTCTATACAGGAACCTGATTCACTGACAGCATCGAACTCTTGGTCGTCTATAAAAAGACTTTCACTGGGCCTATCTTACTTCGCTACTCCGCGTTCAAAATTAGACCGACTTAATCTGTCTCCCGATTTCTTCTTCTTCTTCCTCGTTCGTCCTGAAAAGGACGTTGGTTGCGTTGTGTCTGTTTACACCGGAGCTGCGATATCTGCGCCTTTCGGCCGACACATCCGACTTCAGCACGGCATTTTTTGGGACCGGGTTTGCCTTCCCGCTTCGATCCCTACTCTCTCAGCCAGACTGCAGTGATGCAGCCTGTTTCCAGGACCACCACGTGGAGGTGGAGTAGGGTCTTGGTCAGCTCTGGTTCGCTGACCCTGACGCAAGCAGTCAAGCTATGGGTCGCTGACTGCATTCTCTACTGCTGCATCTTTGGGTCCCTCTCCCGATTTAACATTCCCCCGTTCTCTGCTAAAATCTGTTCACCTTTGCAAAACTTTCTCGTGCGTTTTTATCTTGATTACTCACCAAAACATTTCAAGGGACGTAATTTAAAGTCATCTCCCTTTGCTGATTAAGCTCAAAACCCATACAATCTTCTTTAATCTTATTACTAAAACATTTCTATGCAAATCAGTTACACCATAATAGAGAACTCACGTGAAATACTAAACCCAAAACACCAAGCTACATCTCCTAAAAGGGAACCCACAGAGTTATCTCCCTTCCCTCAAAACACTCTTCTGCTCATTTTACCTCCCCTAGACAAAGACATATAGTCTATTAACAACTCTATTTAACTTTCTTAAACCATTATTTTGTAATCTCTTTCATTCTTAAAGTCCCAAGCTACTGGTCACATCCCCACTAGATTGATTGAGATGTTTACTTCAGACCTAAGGGTCTTTTATATTTGGACATGGGCCCTAATATAACCATGTGCCCGGCACAAAAGATCAGTACAGTGGCACTTATGTGTCATTAGATCTTTTGTGTGAAAACACAGAGGATCATTGGTGACATTTGTTTGTCATTGGGTCTTTTTGTGTTTGGACATGCGTTTATATTGGGCGTGCTCCATTGCGACTCATGCGAGTTAAATGCGACCTCATGCGAGGGGAAAAAAAAGACACTTATGTGTCATTAGATTTTTGTGTGAAAACACAGAGGATCATTACAGTGACACTTGTGTGCCATTGGGTCTTTTTGTGTTGGGACATGCGTTTGTGTTGGGCGTGTGCCAATGCGACTCATGCGAGTTAATGCGACCTCATGCGAGGGAAAAAAAACTTTTATATTTGTACATGCGCCCTAATATAACCATGTGCCCGGCACAAAAGATCAGTATAGTGACACTTATGTGTCATTAGATCTTTTGTGTGAAAACACAGAGGATCATAACAGTGACACTTGTTTGTCATTGGGTCTTTTTGTGTTGGGACATGCGTTTTTGTTGGGCGTGTTCCAATGCGGCTCATGCGAGTTAAATGCGACCTCATGCGAGGAAAAAATATGCGACCTCATGCGAGGAAAAATAAAAGATCTTTTATATTCGGACATGCGCCCTAATATAACCATGCGCCCGACACAGAAGATCAGTACAGTGACACTTGTGTGTCATTAGGTCTTTTTGTGTGAAAACACAGAAGATCATTACAGTGACACTTATGTGTCATTGGGTCTTTTTGTGTTGGGACATGCGTTTACTATCCGGCCTTGGCTAGGATCATGTGTCTTGACCAAGGCCGGGGTTAGGCGTGTGCCAAATGCGAGTCATGTGAGTTAAAAAAATGCGACCTCATGCGAGGAAAAACAAATGCGACCTCATGAGAGGGGAAAAAAAATTATATTTGGACATGCGCCCTAATATAACCGACTAGGTTGAACAGGACGCGCCTCGCCAAAACGAGGCAAAAGTTTTACATTAAAAAAAAAATCCCCACTAAATTCTTGTGTAGGGAGATCGGATGCCTAGTCTTCTCGGACAAAAATGCGCCTCATGAGAGCATTTTAAAACCAATAAAATAGGAGGTCCCATTTGCAAGTTGCGCACATTAAAAATCCCGCAGCAGGTGGAAATAGTAAAGAGTAGGCCATACGGCCGCTGCCCTGGCAAAATTAGGAAAACCCAAAAATATTTATAGAACGTGTGATTCCTGTATACACACATGGGGATCTTTGCCAGTGCTACAGAGCTCGTGTGTGCTGGGATCTTTCCCGGTGCTACAGAGCTCGTGTGTGCTGGGATCCTCCTTGTGTGATGTAAAGGGAGGAGTTCGCATCACTGATGGTGTTGTCCTTGTGCGACGTAGATTGTCCTAAAAACTAGAACCAAATCAAACACATTTTTATATCATATAAAAGGGGTGTAAGAGAACTTGACATTGCTCATGTGTAAGTTCTCAATGGTTCAACCACAAACCAAGATACTGACACACGTCGATACAATGAATCCTGGAGAAAGGGAACCTTCAAGTCTGGCCAAAGCTCGGGGATCTAACAGTTGCACCAGAGTGGCCCAGCATTATGATTCCTCCTGTGATGACAAATGCTGTTAACCTAGTTTTGCACTCTTATGGAGAATCATTTAAGCTCCAGATTTAACTCCGACATTTACCTGGTTGATTGCTTGAAACAGGATCTCACAATGGATAGGTGGAAGGCGAAGGGAGCTTGGAAGTGGCTTTGTCAGGGCTTGACGATTCTTAGGCTTTGGGCCAGAAACAGATTCTTGTATTTTAGTACAGCATATTAGAAGAGACTCCTTGATGGCGGGGAATGCATAATACGCTACCCCCTTTCCCACTCCTAGCTTGAAACCAGAAATCAGGATCCTTTAAATGATTGTCAAGCGCGGATAGAATGCCAGGGAAAGAAAATGCAGCTTAAAAAACAGACAAGTTTCCGAATGCCTAAAAAGCCTAGATTTACAGTGTAGATAATTCCAATAGTCTCCAGCTTGGTATTAGCTGCCAAAGAGCAAAAAGCTCAGCAGTCCCCATTAGGCAACAACAACAACATTACCACGCAATTTGCAGAAATTTTGAATTTTGCAAATTAATTAAAGTGCGCACGAAGCGACACTTGTGAGAATAAGGTACCACAATTGCTCAACGTCGCGTGCTATCTACCGCCAGCGTTTGCGACGGCCGAAGCCTGCTGTTGACGCAATGTATGCCCAGTGCTCTGAATGTCAAAGTGAAGAAATTCAACCAAGCACAAATAAACGGCTGGAGTAACTATGACGCTCTTAACCATCTAGCGTACAGGGCCATCCAATTCCTGGCATTGAATCACCCACCAGTTAGTGGGTGTGGTATATTTTACGAACTCTACTAATGATGAGACTGTAGAGTTGGTTAAGCCCTCTAGTTTTCAAGTAGACCTTGGAACTCATTCCCAGTTGCACGAGGATAAATTGTGAAAACTCAAATCGCTGGTGAAAGAAATAAAAAATAAATCACCATTTTCTACATCTCATCTCTTGTTCAAGCAGCGCTTCTTTGGTTCCTCTCATCAGTTTCACACTGCTGATCTTGTCACACAGTTTTAATCCACTTAACGTCTTGCTTCATGTCTATGTTGTTCTTTATGTTTCAGAGTCAATACTAATATCACAGATGGTTAATTTTTCTCCAATATATCATTTGAAAGCCTTCATTCTTTTATTATTTAGAATTCATTCATAGCTAGACTCTAATTTTTTTTTCTTGTCATTGGAAAACATAATATTTACCTGCATACTTTTTTTTCCCTAGGATACCCTGACCTGTGGAGTCCATTACAACTGCTGTTCGCCATACTGGAAAATGTGTATCAAAAATTCTGACTGCTGTGATCGTGAGCACGTCTGTCGGGCAGCAGAAGGCTTCCTGTACGATCGTTGTCTGTACCCAAGTGCAGGAATCTCCACAACAACTAGCTGCATAATCCTCACTGTGACTTCTAGTCTGACTGCGGCAGTCACAACAATTTGGCTGCAAAATGTGAACTGGATTTCTGCCGCTGGCTAAAATGATTGGAGACATTTTTCATCGTGCTGCACTTTTCTGACTTCTGAAGAAAGCAATGCATTTTTCATTACTTAATCCATGCCTAGTCATTGCTTTACGTGACCCACTTATATATGAGAGCACATCGAGGACAATCAGCCATCAAATGACATAGCTCAACAAAGACTTCTTCTTTATTCCATTTTCCTTCAATGCTCATTAAGGTACCATAGAATCACCCCTTGAGATGGTCCTCTTGCCTGACGAGCGTGTCTGAGCACCTTTTGTGTGTTTTGAAGTGCTGGTAACAAAAGACTATTATCCTGTTACATGTGACCTCACAAGTGCAAGGAGACCCTATCCACAGTGTCCCATAAGTTTGGTCCCATACGGAAAAATTATAACTTTTGCTGCAAGTAAAACAACACTTATAAATGATGATGGGAATTTGAAGTACAGTACCCTTTAGCTTCCCAAGGAGCATAGGCTTTCAACAAACACATGCCAAGTCTCTTGTCTGGTGCCATCAGCTCAAAATTTGTCTATGTCTTCGCCATCAGTTCTCTTCTTTATGTGTGGATTTTTGTTGTGGGTCTCCCTCTGCCTCTCTTACCCTGCGGATTCCAGAAAAATGATCGCCTTGTAATGCTATCAACAGGTTTCTTCAATGTGTGTCCTATCCATCACCAGCGTCTTCTTCTCATCTCTTGTTCCACTGGCACTTGTCTGGTTCTTGTCATCTGTTCCACTTTGATTTGAAGTAGACAATTCAGGAGAAGGCATACTGCAATCCTCTGGCCTTAGTCAATCTCATGGTTGTGTAAAATATCCAGCCATGAAACACTGATGACCTTAAAGAACACATCCTTGATGCTTTTGGAGACATCAAACCTCAGAACTAACAGTTAAAAAATAAATCACATAAATGGGTATGTTGCAGGTACTTGTAAGGAATAAGGAAGTAGAAAACTAGACAACAGAAAAACAGTGATATCAGGGACTCGAACTCAGTAGTATTCGTACGGCACCATTGCTATACTATGGAAGTCTTGGATCTTAGGTCCTTAGCTCCTTACTGACAAAGCAGTCAGTGGCCATTATGCCTAGCGCCATCTTGTAGGGTACCAACAAACCATCCCCATTTTGCTCGGTCGGTGCTAATCCTTTGTGCCGTGTCCCAACCTCTGTTTCATGCTTTGCATCTCAGACTTCACAGTTCTCCGTCAAGTTGTCTTTTGACTGCCTCTTTTTTGCCTTCCTTCTGGGGTTTATAGCATAGCAGTTTCTGTGTTGGTGTCGGGGGTCTCTTCTGAGTAAATGACAAGTTCAGTTCCACCATCTGTCCACAATGATGGTGTGCTTATCTTTTTGGCTGCACTATGTAAGCAGTTCCTGGTTGGTGATGGTATTTGGCCAACAAATTTGAAGAATTTTCCTTACGCACTTTGTGTGGAAAGAGGACAATTCTTTAGGAGAGTGAATAATGACTAAGCACACTGCCAACTCAGACTTTACAACATGCATGATGCAGTGTGCTGTGTCACATCAACCTATGCTCCCAACAGGAGGTACATGACTTGAACATTTGTTTCACTAGTGATTTTTCCCTATGAGATCTGACTTTTGGGACACCCTGTACAATATAAATAACATTAAAAATATGCACGGGAATTACTGAAAGGGGGAAAGAGTACAAGTGAGAGAATATAAATTATTTCACCTTGTGAGGAATTCTCCCCAACATGACTAGATCAAAATGTGAACGCAGCAAGACATAATTTGGCAACATTGAGTATTAGTAGAACTATACAGTGAAGATTATTCTAGAAGTATTCTACAGAGACATAACTGGAATATCTTTGGCAGTTACAGGTGACACATGATTGTGATACTGCCCCACATCTCCCATTTGTTTCCCTACTATGCTAAATATTTGTCATTTTTACATGCAGTTTAATTTGTTAATGTTTTCTTGAAATAAATGTAATATTTATTCATACTGCACTTCTGTAGGTTTTTTTTTTAAATAACTTTTTTATCATAAAATTTTCTTGACCTTAAAAATAGCGTTTAAGCTAGGCTGGGGGTGACCGGGCTGTGGCTCCTGGAAATATTGACTACATCTTTCTGAAACTGAAAAAAAACACTCATCTTACTACTACTACTGCACAAATATTATTTGTTAGGTCTTGCGATAAAGTTAACCCCGTTTAGTTCTCCGGGGGGAGGGGGGAGGGGCATGTCAATAAAGACGACTAAAACAAGGTTCTGTATGAGGATGGCAACCTCATGAGGTTCTGCATGAGGATGGCAACCTTATGAGGTTCTACAATGAGGATGGCAACCTTATGAGGTTCTACAATGAGGATGGCAACCTTATGAGGTTCTACAATGAGGATGGCAACCTCATGGGGTTCTGCATGAGGATGGCAACCTTATGAGGTTCTACAATGAGGATGGCAACCTTATGAGGTTCTGCATGATGGTGGCAACCTCATGAGGTTCTGTATGAGGATGGCAACCTCATGAGGTTCTGTATGAGGATGGCAACCTTATGAGGTTCTGCATGATGGTGGCAACCTCATGAGCTTCTGTATGAGGATGGCAACCTCATGAGGTTCTGTATGAGGATGGCAACCTTATGAGGTTCTGCAATAAGTCTGACAACCTCATGAGGTTCTGCATGCGGCTGGCAACCTCATCATGTAAAACAAATTACCACAAAACTAGTGCTTGGTGCAGGCTTCCTGTGAGGGCATCAGCTACTTTGGTAGCTCTGTGCTCTGTAAGGAGCACAATGGACAATTCCGATGAATGTCAGTGAAGGAGGGTTGGGCATGAGGCAATTGACCTAATCCTTTAGAAACGTTAAGCCACAAAATTTTCATGAACATGACACCAATATGGAACTAATGACAAGAACCAGATGAACATGACACCAATATGGAACTAATGACAAGAACCAGATGAACATGATACCCATATGGAACTAGTGACAAGAACCAGATGAACATGATACTAATATCGAACTAATGACAAGAACCAGATGAACATAACACCCATATGGAACTAATGACAAGAACCAGATGAACATGATACCAATATGGAACTAATGACAAGAACCAGATGAACATGATGCCAATATGGAACTAATGACAAGAACCAGATGAACATGACACCAATATGGAACTAATGACAAGAACCAGATAAACATGATACCCATATGGAACTAGTGACAAGAACCAGATGAACATGATACTAATATCGAACTAATGACAAGAACCAGATGAACATAACACCCATATGGAACTAATGACAAGAACCAGATGAACATGATACCAATATGGAACTAATGACAAGAACCAGATGAACATGATGCCAATATGGAACTAATGACAAGAACCAGATGAACATGACACCCATATGGAACTAATGACAAGAACCAGATGAACATGACACCAATATGGAACTAATGACAAGAACCAGATGAACATGATACCCATATGGAACTAGTGACAAGAACCAGATGAACATGACACCAATATGGAACTAATGACAAGAACCAGATGAACATGACACCAATATGGAACTAATGACAAGAACCAGATGAACATGATACCAATATGGAACTAATGACAAGAACCAGACAAGTGCCAGTGGAACAAGAGATGAGAAGGGGATGCTGGTTCTGGATAGGACACACATTGAGGAAACCTGTTGATAGCATTACAAGGCAATTCTTGTTGTAGAATCCCTGGGGTAACAGAGGCAAAGGTAGACCAATAGACACGTGGAGACGAGAACTGGAGACAGAAATGATAGGGATAAAGAAGACATGGATGGGTCATGGTATGAGACAGGAGGACATGGCTTGAGTTTGTATAGGGCCTATGCTCCTTGGGGACCTCAAGTACATTGCATAAATTATGGAATTATACACCTCTTTGTTCCACTTATTGCAGCACTGGTGCCAGATGTTTGTAAGTGGTTTCCTGGAACATTACACACACAACACTGTAAAAATAAAAGTTTGGCAGATAAGCAGAAAATTATGAAAACCCCAAAAACGAAAGCACTTTTCAAAGTCTGCATTTTTTTAAACTGCATTCTTATAAGTTACACATCAATATTAATATGTGTGTGTGCGTGCGTGCGTGCGTGCGTGCGTGCGTGCGTGCGTGCGAGCGCGTATGCGTTCCTATTTTTTTTATTTTTATTCGTTCCATGTTACAATTCAGCTGTCTTGCTTTTTCGGTTTTGCCTGTCATGTTTACAAACTCACTGCTTCACAGATCTAACATAATCTCCTCCACTGTGTTACTTTCTTCTAGTTGATTATTACGACAAATTCAATGTGCCGGAAATGTTACATCACTTTCCGTGTCTTAATCTTTAATAAGATTGTTATCTTCCTACACCCCAGTGTTATCTTCCTACACCCCAGTGGGATGGACCGTGTATTTGGACACATCATGTTTGCGAAGTAGCACCTTATTATGTGACAACATGGTTTTGTGTTAACAGTAGGAATGTCGTTCAGTGTAGACTCTTACTCCGTCTGGAGCTGGCAATAAGCGAAAAGTCAATGTGGAAGGTTCGCTAATTCGCAAAGCGTCGACGTTAACAAAGGAGACAATAACCAGGAGAGAAGGATTGGTTGGAGGGGTGACAAGATATGGTAAGAAAACCTTGAACAATGAAAGCGAAAATAACGAATACTGGAAGAATTAGCACGTAAAAGGAATGGCAGAGTAATAATGCCGGAGAGGAGTGGAGACCAGATAAAGAGAACGACATATTTCGTGACACATAACAAATTAGAATAATGAGCCCCATCGAGGCCAGCTCCTTGACGTGGAGATGGGGCTCAAGTACAGCCACCAGCGACCGAAAAACCAAGACTGGCCAGGCCCTCCTACACTCGAGCAATATTACAGTCTGCCCTTGCAAGTCAAGGTGCTGAAGACGGAGGCAACCAGCCATGAAGCGCACCACAGCAATAAGGATGCCACGCACACGCGCAATGAAATATGCCTATATCTAGAAAACGTTATGGCACTCGCCCTGAAACGGACACCCAGGCAGGTGCAGTGCCGGGCCCTCTGCCTCGAAAGGGCCCAACCCTTACTACTGGAGGTCCTTCTCAGTTGCCCCGTGGAGCCAGGAGGCATGAGAATAGAGCTACTGGCCAAGCAAAGCAAAGACCATTTTAAAATGCACTGGAATGCTGAAGGCGTCAACAGTAAAAAAGATGGCTACAGCAAAAAATTAGCGCTCGAATATATCTTAAATGAAGAGCAAGTAAATGTATGCTGCTTGCAAGAAACCCACCTCAACCAAGACATAGCCTTCAAAATCAGAGGCTACCAGGGCTATCGATCCGACCGAAATGACAGGCGAAAGGGTGGAATACTGACACTCGTGAAGAATAACACCAGTGAATGTCAGCTTGAAACATATATGGAGGGGGCGGAATACCAGATGCTTCATCTCAGGACAGAAAGTGCAGAATTCCACCTGCTCAACTACTACTGTCCCAGCGACCGCCCACTGGCACTATACACAATCCCAGGAAAAGAAAGACTGATTGTATACGGAGACTTCAACAGCCACTCACAGAGTTGGGGCTATGATCACATGGACAGGAGAGGTGAGGAGCTTGAAAACTGGCAGGATGACAATGGGCTTATCCTGATTAACCAGCCTGTCGACCCACCAACCTTCTACTCGAGATCATGGCACACCACCTCTACAGCAGACCTGGCATTCCACTCACCAGGCTTGGAGTAGAACATCACACGCGTTGTTGGGAAACAACTCGGAGGCAGTGACCACCGGCCAGTCTTCCTAATTGTGGAAAATGAACTTGTCAAGGAGAGCAGCACTCTCTCTAGGTGAAAATTCAAGAAGGCAGACTGGACAATGTACCCGTATACTGGCTAGAGATCTGACTGTAGACAAAGACATCAATAAGGTAGTCGATGAATTCAGCAGAAGCATACTACAGGCTGCTCGTGAAACAATACCTAGAAGGGCTCGTAAGCACTACAAACCATATTAGAATAGTGAACTAGAGCAACTGCACAATGACGTAGAAACATCTCGAAAGTAGGCAGAGACCAGCCCATGTCAAGAACATCACAATAACTACCAACATGCTAAGGCCAAATTTCAAAGGGCCACGTTGCAGGCCAGGCGGAGAAGCTGGAAGGAGAAAACAGAGTCCATGAACTTTGAAAGAGATACAAGGAAACTGTGGAAACTGGTAAAACAACTTAACGATGAGGATACAGGGAGAAACCCAAAGACTGCACTGTATAAAGATGGAAATATCCTCACAGGAAAACAGGCAGCTGATCACTTTGTAGATACCTTTGCTAAAGACAACAACATCGAACTTAGCCCAGAGAAGCAACAGGAGATTCGTGAGAAACGACAAAACCTAGGACGAGATGGAACCATACCTGAAGTTATGGAGGCTGTGACAAAATGTCTGAACATTGCTCTTTTGTGTGATCTCTCACACCTTCAGCCCTCCGGCAGTATTCTTTCTTTTTCTTCATTTTTCTCACTCATCGCTTTTATTTGGCATAAATCATGCCTTTTCATTCGTTATTTTCACTACTTTACTCTTTATGCTGTACATAGCATGGATAAGTCTCAAACACGCTACTCCCCTATGGCAGTATTTGCTACGGGAGTAATTCTTAACTTATTGTTTACCACTCCTCAGACGTATTATCGTAACAATACCCAGTCAGAGCGGTCAACCGCTTATCTCTTTGAATCCGTTTGACAACCTGTGGAAACGTCTGACCCCATTGGAAAGCTGTTGATCATGTTGACACAAGATTGTATTGTGAGTACGATGAAAGAAACAACACTGTCTGACCAGACATCTGTCTGGCAGAGGCATGCAGATAAAGGGGATAATTAAATAATCTGTCGGGATAAACATCTGGGCGGAAGTCATTACGCCAGAAACACAGGGTAACAATATTGTGATAGACAGAGGTGCGCCGGAAGTCTTATGTAACGATTTGACATCACTGTTGTAAGAGGCCACGCGTGTATATTAAATTTAATATTTTCAAATACGCGTGGGATGAGTAATGATAAACTTCCCCACCCAAACAGTGCTAGATAGATTTGATTGGTTTGCCAGAAGCTACAATGAATTGATTGGAACATTCAGCAGGAAACACAGCTGGGATTTGAAACTCCGGATTGTGAGATATACCGTAGAAATCAGACACAGAACAGAGAGACTGCATCTCAGCGTTAACAAAGCACCTCCGAAAAAAAGCCAGAGGAAAGACTTACAATTCCACGCCTATAAGTACCAGATCGAGTGTTGGGCAACTTTGGAATTTACAAGTAAACCCGCAATTTTAATACAAGACTGGAAACTTGGGAATTTTATCACAAGGAGTCAGAGAGGAATTTTATCAAAAGTTTTCCCAGGCAGGCTTCATAGAACGCCAGCCGTCAGAGGAATTAACTCATAATTCCCGGACCCTGTCATAAGAGGAATTATACCAACAGTTTTCCCAGGCCAGGAATTTACAGAACACCAGCCGTCAGAGGAATTAACTTATATTTCCAGACCTAAGTGATTCCAACAGCATCTAACTAAAGGGTTGTGGGTCCATTCTAATCTGTGCCAAGAGAAGTGTGTATTCCCAAAATTTTGGGTTCGTGGTTAAAAGACATCAGACTTAAGTACTGAAGTTCCTACGCTACTAGTGTGAGAGAAGAGTATCACCACCAACCGCCTACAGTGGACGAATTGAGTGAAGAAGTGCCCTCGTTACCAAGAAGTGACGAAAACCATGGCTGCAGGACTCATCTGGAGCTAAGTTTTATGTAACAGGCTACAGCAAAAATCAAAGACATTCTAAAGCCCATTCTAAACCTGTGAGGAAACCTTAATTTCAAGTTTCACCCAATTTTCCATATTTATTTTCCCATGTTAAAGACTAATTGACTATTAAATTTGTTGTATGTTATTTTAAACTAAACAATAATAGTTGATTCAGTTTATGTGTACGAAAGCAAACGTATGAGCCAGTCTTTCTTGATATCTTTATATATATATATATATATATATATATATATATATATATAGAGAGAGAGAGAGAGAGAGAGAGAGAGAGAGAGAGAGAGAGAGAGAGAGCCATTACTTATAAGAGGGCATTCGTTGGATTACTCCAACTGGGGGCTTGACGGGCCAGAACCATTGCATAAACCCTTCACAAAAGGCCATGGGCCAGATAATAAGTTAACAAATTTGCTCAGCCCTTAAGCAGCGTTTGTTCTTGACTTCTGGGAATATCTTGTAAAGGCTCCCACAAGGCAAAACGCCATTCATCTTCTATCTACATCTTTGCCGAGAGTAATCTTGTGCGAAGATAGATACCTTGGACGACCTACTTTTAGATACGCTTGCGTTGTGACCATTAGTAGACTACTACTGCAAAGCAAGGGGAGGCAATTCCGTGACAGAGGCGCCAATCACATTAAGAGAACTGGAGCTTGCAATATCGAAATTGAAAATGAGAAAGTCGCCAGGAGTTGATGGAGTGTCCAATGAAATGATTAAGAACTTGGGAACCGCAGCAAAAACAAAGCTGCTGCAGATCTTCAATATCTGTTGGAACTTGGGCAGAGTTCCACAGACCTGGAAGGAAACAATCATGATACCACTCCCAAAACTAGGAAAAGACAGATCCACGGCCTCTAGCTACAAACCAATCATTCTTACAAGCTGTCTCTGCAAAACAATGGAACGAATCATCAACTTCAGGCTGCAGTGGTACCTTGAAAGCGAAAACCTTCTTGTACCACAGCAGGCGGGCTTTAGGCAGTGTTACTCAACCGAAGATCAGGCAACCTACCTTTCCCAAGAGATTGAGGATGCGTTCCAAGATAAGAAACTGGTACTAGCAGCATGGATAGATCTAAGGGAAGCATTTGACAAGGTTTGGAAAGAAGGGCTTTTGAAGAAACTGAAAAATTGCAGAGTGAATGGCAGGATGTACAAATGGGTGGAAGCATACTTGCATAACAGAAGAGCCCGAGTACAACTAGATGGCCTCAAGAACAAGAAAATTCTACTGCGTCATGGCGTCCCTCAGGGAGGGGTTCTGTCCCCCACACTTTTCCTAGTCTACATCAACGACCTGGTTGCTGAACTAGCACATGGAATGAAAGTGGCAATGTACGCTGATGACCTGGTAATATGGTGCACAGATGAGCATGCAACAGTGGCCACCAAACTGCTACAAGGAGCTATAGATGCCTTAACCTCGTGGACAAATAGATGGTGTGTCAGCATCAATACAGATAAGAGCAGCACTACGCTCTTCACCCTCTCTCCAAAACAAAAAGCTGGTGTCATCAAGATAAACGAAGAACTCCTGAGAGAAGATAAACAACCCACCTATCTCGGAGTTACATTCGATGATAGGCTGACATGGAAGCAGCACATCAACAAGGCAGCAACAAAGGCCAGGAAGAAGTTAGCCATCCTGAGAAAACTAAGTGGAACCACATGGGGAGCCAGCGGGAAAATACTTAGTAAAGTTTACCAGCAGGGCATACGACCACACCTGGAATATGGGTCAGCTGCGTGGTGTCCAGCATCAAACACCACATTACAAGAGCTAGATAAGGTGCAAAACCAGGCGCTTAGGGTCAGCACGGGGTGAATGAAATCAACGCCTATAGTGGAGATGGAGAAAAAAGGTGGAGGATACAAGCACTGAGAGAACGCAGAGACACGAAAGTGCTAACACAGGCAGAACAGTTCCTCTGTATGCCAAGCAATCCAATGAAGGACAGATTCCAAAACCTAGCAATGGGGCGATTGAAAAGAAGCAGTTTTATCCACCAGGCCAAACGACTTCGTAGACAAACCTTAGACTTGCCTGAAGTTGACAGCCCCCTAAAGTCTGTGCCAGAACAAACCCATTGGAGAGAGGAGACTGGACTACTAGTATACATCCAGACAAAAGTGAAAGGAATACTTGACAAGGATGAACAGAACAGCGTGCAACGTAGGACAGTCACTCTCAGTTTCCTTGATGATGAATACCCACAGCACCTCTGGATCCGAGTATACACGGATGGGTCAGCACAAAATGCAGTAAAGAATGGAGGAGCAGGAGTGTACATAGAATACCCAAACAACACTAGGGATATGGTCAGAGTACCAACGGGGAAATTCTGTAAAACTGTAGTGAAATGGACAGAGATACAACGGTAAAATATCTCCAAAGATAACATTTAAGGATAAAAACATAATGCGTAGGCTGCGAATAGTACATGATCGCCTAGACCGCGGGTCATCATCCTCCATAATAATTGACTTGCTAGACAGGAGGGGAACGGAGGATCAAAAAGGAAAAATATGACTGGAAAGATTGCGTGAGACTAGAAAGGCTAAGGAGACGAAATTGGGGGGGGGGGGGAAACGGAGAAAAGTCACGTTTCCCAAGTTGACATAAAAAGTAAGCAACTCGACAGAAGGGACCATAAATATGTTACGCCACAGTCATTTATTGGACGCTTTTGCGCGATACCAAGCCCTTGATTTGAATTCAGCGGCTAAACGCAGATGTTAGGAATATTACAAAATTTAAAAAGTACTTTTTTCTTAATATTAATGTTAGGAATATAAAAATTAGCTGGCCGGATGGCCTATTCTGAGCAGTGAACTAATATGTTCTTAATTTTACAAACGGATAGATAATATTGAAGATAATGACAAAAGACAGTGTTGTTCACATCATCGACAAGACTGTATTGAATCTAAAAGTGTCGCTAATTGCACAAAAAAACACGACCTCGAAACGCAGGTGTTCAAATCTACGTAGTATGGAAGAGAAGGGATATTTGTGGTGGCTGTGTCTAAAAATAACTTTTAACGACAAAATTTTGGAGGGGAGAGAAAGGTTGGTTCAAAAATCGAGTACATTTTGTAGAAACACAAGTAGAGACGGACAGACTAACAGATAACCATCCATACTTGACTGAAGCATGACTGAAATGACTTTATGGGAGGAAATTTGAAATTTAAAATAAACCTAGGCAGTGATTGGCCACAGACAATCATATCATTAGCGCTCAGACGCGAAAGTGGGGCCATTCTTCAATAGTTGTTCAGTGATAGACACAGATTTTAAAGTGTGGTGATTTCCATATGAAAGAAAGTGTAATAAATTTAGGGACGCCATACTATAGCCAGCAGCTCAGCTGAGTTTTGCTAGCAATTCTGTGTTATTTATTCATAATCTGGTAAGATTGAAATTATTTCCTTATATATTTTGAATATTGTTTCATGTTCGAGTGATTTGATACTGCCATATCGAAATCTAGCCTTACAAACAAGTAGGGATTTGCTCTAGACCCCCCGCCCAAGTCAGGGTCTAGGAACCAACAATGTACATAAACTCCAGCCAGAGTTAGGCAAGACAGATCAAGTGTTGAGAATAATGAAACATATTACCTATCCTCTTTTAGGGCAGACAACTAATAAATATTTTTCAGAACCTATAGTCTGGGAGGATCTATCTGATGTAAAACCACCATGGTAAATGTGCTGTTTGGTCAGAGAGATCTGACCTGTCTGTATGATGTGGTTGTTGTGTCAGTGTTGTGTCCAGACGTGGGTAGAGAATAGATTTTGACACATGGCCCATACTTTGATTGCAGAGCTGCGAGTTTCTGTTGTCAACCAAGCAGGGTCTATTCAGTTGGTGACTTACTCGAGTGTATCTGTGCAGTACTTGTGACAGAGACCACCATTATTGCCCGCCAGCACGGAGAGGTGGGACCATCAGTTTTCAGCACCAGAGCTACAACGACGAGATGAGTGAGCCTCTGGTCTGCTGGACATTCACCAACGCAGTTTAGTTACTAATACCCCCATAAAAATTCCCACCATTTTCTGGACACTGTGTAGTCAATATAGACAGGTGTGATGAGGCCACCCCAACAGCACAAACAGTAACTATCCTCCCAAGTAGATGACTACTAGAACATTTTAATAAAACTAACTAATATAGTACATATATATGTACACTATTGCATTTATTATATAATATTCCATGCATTTCTTTCATAATCTCTAAATCTTTTTAAGTTCTGGTCAACCTAAAAAATTGATACAGAACAAAATAAATGTAATATAATTTTATCAAAATTTTACACACGTGAGTTAGTTCAGTGTATTTTAACATTTATTAATATTATTAGTCTTGTTAAATATCTGTGGGTATATCTATAACCTAGTACACCACACTACTTATCATAACCCTAGACACTTTACGTAGCCACATTCATTAAAAAAAAATTAAGTGTGAGGTCGTAGTGGTAGCAAGAAAGGCCTTCTGACAATTCACAACTACATTTTATCTCAGGAGCCTTCACAGCTGGCCTCATACAATTACATTTAGTAATATCAACATCATACAATACCATCAAACACTACTACAACAACTATGAAGCAGAAATCCAGGCAATCAAGGTGGCAACCGAGAAACTGTTGAACACCAATCTCGGTCCACAGCCTGTGGTATTCCTGACAGATTTAAGATCAGCACTTCAAGCACTTCAGTCCAGAAAATTACCAGGTATACAAGCTTTACTACCTGAACTGTGCAACCAGCGCAAGGTCGCCATGCAATGGATACCGTCTCACTGTGAAATACCAGGAAACGAGAGAGCAGACCGACTGGCTAAAGAAGGTGCTGCAGACGAGCAACCGGATGTACCAGTTACGTACCATCAGAAGACAAAGATGATCAAATCAATCAGAAAGTCACCAACACCAACGCAGGACGACTACCAAACTATGAACAGATCAGAACAAATTGTCATTCTGCGCCTAAGAACAGGACACAACCGACTCCGCAGCCACACGTATAAAAAAATTTAAGATTGGCAATTCAGCCATGTGTACATGTGGACAGGCACCCTAGACTGCGGAGCACATACTTTAAGACTTCCCCGAATATGATATATTGAGGCAAACTCACTGGCCCAGAGAAACAACACTGGAAGCAAAACTATACGGACCTCTGTATGAACTACAAAAGACAGTGAAGTTTATACAAGAAACAACATTGCAGATACAGACAATATATTTCAAGCGAACGAAAGAAGAAGAAGAAGAAGAAAATGAGAAAGAAACGGCAGTTTGAGAATGAGAAGAGGCACCGCAAGATCCAAAACAGTAATTCAAAGTAGGTTTCTACCCTGCTGTCTTAGATAAGGCCATACAAGCTGCTATAGATCATTTCAACAGCTACAACAATTTAATTATCTATTTGGATTCCTGTGTGATATACTTGTATATAGTATCAACAACAAAAATCTCTTGAACATGTACTTGTTGGCCTGCAATAATTTGGAAAAATCATCGATGCTCAATGGAAACAAAGAAATTGATGCTGAAGATCTGTGTGGTGAACTTATAGCAATAGCTTGAAGACTTCCTCCCTAAGTCCGTTTCCTGCGACATACCTAGTGGAAAGCGCTGGTCTCTCGCTGCAAAAGGTGCCTGGTGTTGAATCACAGTACCTACACGCTCCCTTCTAACTAGCTGTAAATGGGTACCTGATTTTGAGTAAGGGAAGGAACAGGCAGCGAGGAATGGAACTGGTCACCCCACCTCTAGATGCTGCACTTAGTAGGGTGAAGTCTCTAACACTTCACTCCCTACGGCAGTTATGGGACTAATTTTACCTTGTTTTTAACCTAGTGGAAACACTGGTCCTATACTTACCTGTCTCCTCATGGTAACGTGGAGAGCAATTTTCCCAATATAAGGAAAGGGACACAACTAAAGAACTTGATGGATTTGACTGCATACAATTTTTTCAGCAGTTCTCTTCTGCTCGTCATATAAATATCATCTGTCATGGTGCCATCCACGAGAGTGGTGTTTCTGTCTCACCTGACAAGGTGGTTCCATAATAGGTCTTGAGTAGACTCGATAAGACATTTAAGAATGCAGACGTGGCTGCTGATCCGTTTGACCTCCCTTGAAAGGCTACAATTTATTCAGGGAAATAACTGCGTGAGTTCATAGTTACTGGTTTTATCGTTGGTTATTACCCATGAGCAATTGATCACTGCTTGTATATCTCTGTTTAAGATATGTATGTAAATGAATGCGGTAATAAAAGATGATGGGGAAACAAGATATTCCCCATTTTATTTTATTCCCTAATTGTCGAGTTTCAGGGGAATAACAGAATTTGTTGATAAGATAAAGGAAAATTGTAAGAAATCATTTAAAAAATGGTATTTCCCCTAAGCTGAATTCAAAGACAATATGAAATTATTTCTACATTGTATTTCGGGATTTAGACGTGCCGAAAACTGCTGAATCAACCCCATCTTAGTAAACTGAACAAAATGCTTCTATCATAGGGAAATAGTTTCTCCCTCAAAGAGGTTGGTGAAGGCTATATCGTCAATCTGTTCGTTTGATGGACCGAACATTTTTGCAGGACGTGACTGAATGTTTGCTTGTCTTTCCAACATGGACACATATCTGCCCAACTGTTTATTTGTTGAACAGATGTTATTTGCGTCTACAGTAGTCAGTTCTGGGTCTGAAGATTATCACTTGAATCTCTTCTTCATAAGGAGTAGTTTGCTTCTGTCATAACTGACTCTGAGTATGTGTATCCCACTTTCCTTTGAAGATAATTTTTTACTTATCTCTTCACATTTTGTTCTGCCTACCTCCTTCTTTGACAAGTCTATCTGCTCTCTTATTTCCATATACAGCAATTTCCCGGTCTTACGCTGTTCGATTAGCACTTTTTCGATATAGCGCTGTTTCTACTCCATGCCATATTCCCGTTGTACGCTTTTAAAAAATCGATCTTACGCTGTACGCACAATTCCGTAGGAGGCAGAAATATAATTTTTAAGTTCATTCAGGGTGGTGTGATAGCCAAGAAGCAATGTGATTGCTGGCATAATGAAGCATGATCCAAACATGGAATGTGGTTCTATGGTAATCCGTAACATAGAACAAGATCTTAATTGCTACACGTTCATTCTTGAAGAGAAAAAAGAAGCTAAATCAAAGCAATGTCGATTTGTTTTTTTTTGTTTAATCTCCTCCAATATCTTCTGCACTCATTGACCAAGTAGCCGTGCCTTCTACATCTGGAGCCAGAACAAACTTGTTTTAAAACCTACAAAACCATGTGCTAACCAGTCGTCGGAAGATCAAGACAACTTCGCTGTGACAAGTGTAGCTTAGGGTTCCCATAATGTTTTGTTTAAAAACCGGGACATTTCCAAATTTTTACCTAAAAAACCCGGGACATTTTGTAAAAAAACGGGACATGTTAAAAATTAAGGTAAAGCACAAATAAATCTATTATATATTATATGTTGCACTTAAAATAATATAGGCTACTGGTATAAAAATACACACATTAACTAACACAACTTCCACTTTAAAAAAGAATTCTAAATTACAAACAAACTTAATTAGAAAAATCGCACCTTTAAAAAATACACAATAGTCAAGTTTATATTTCAGATTCATCAGAATATTTATCAGATTTATGGGCCTGTTCAAGAAGTTTTTTTTCTTCTGATATTTGGACATAGAACTCAGCACAAGAGAAATCCTTAAAATGGGACTTTATAATGGTTAAAGCTTTCACTGTCTCAATTTTAAGTCTGTTTTTTTCGTCTGTCCAAACCGCATTTATTAATGAAAAAACACGTTCAGCGGCTGCTTTGGATTCTGGCAGTGCCAAACAAAAACTAACTAGGCATTTCAGGTTCTCAGCATTTATATCCTGCTTTGTAAAATGAGCGAACATCTCACACCATATTTTTACTGACACTTTGATCCTTCAGTTCACTCCACACATCAAATTTGCTTTCACAATATTTTT
Source organism: Oreohelix idahoensis (assembly GCA_024509875.1). Taxonomy (NCBI): domain Eukaryota; kingdom Metazoa; phylum Mollusca; class Gastropoda; order Stylommatophora; family Oreohelicidae; genus Oreohelix; species Oreohelix idahoensis. Next base: position 56,849 of record JAMPIV010018578.1, on the reverse strand, counting down.
TCACACATGCAAACTCATCAAATAAGTCCTCTTCATTCACAGTAAAATTTTGTGACACTGACTTCATGAATATGTAGCTTTCTTGGATGTTCTTCCAAGTCACAGACTCCTTTCCCTTCTAATTGATCCAATCCATAGACTGAAGAGGCGTAAGAAATGGTGTACACCACTCCTGAATATATTCAATGCAGGTGTCATAGAAATCTACTGCATAGCTTTGAAACTTTTCAACTGTTATGTGTCCTTCTTTTTCTAATTCTTGCAACTGATTTCTCACAGTAGTGGTAAGAAACTTTTCTGCCTTCCTGTAGTTTAATTTTTCCACCAGTTTGTTTACTTCATCCTTCACTTCAATTACTGTTGTCTCTTGCTTTTCAACACATTTGATGGTATCATAAAAGGTTTTTAACTGGCTGGCAATGAAATGCAGGAGTGTAATTGAAAGTGGATTTTCAAAAAAAAATTTGAGACTGGTAGGACATTTGTGAATGGAAAGGAAATATGACTTCAATGCAGGGAAAATGTCAATAACTCTCTGGACTGCAGGCAAGAGAGAGAGCCATCTTGTCTTGCTGTTACCCAAAACAGTTTTATATTCTGTATTGGTGAATTCGCAAAATGATTTGAGTTCCTCAACTCGTACACAATAACTGTGGAAATGCTGGTAAATCTAGTTAATTATTAACTAAAGATCAATAGGTAAGCAATCCGCAGCAGTCTGCACAGCATTATGTATCACATGTGAAGGACAACCAATACCAATTAAATTGTTCACAGTGTTTTCTTGCATTTTGAAGTACAGATTATTCTGTCCCTTTCTCTTCTTTCCACCAAAGTTTGTATTTGTATTATCTGCTGATATAGCAATAACCTTTTTAAGGAGATCTGACTTCTGTAACACTTGCACTGTAACCGGAAATTGATAAAGTAACACTACTAAAACACGGAATAAAATCCGTTACCCAAAGATTTTTTTTTTCAGGAAGGACCCTTAAAAAGCGGGACATTTGGAATAAATTCGGGACACCGGGACATTTTATTAAAAAAACGGGACTGTCCCGGGAAAAACGGGACGAATGGGAACCCTAGTGTAGCTACAAGCGAAGGCATTAGTAGCGATTAAAGTCCTATAATATTGTTTAAATATGTTTGTAAGTACAATACATACATAATATTTTGTTTTGTGTTCAATATGTTTGATAATTATATGTAGTTACTCAATTTTATTAACTATTTCGATGTTGTTTTGTATCACTTTTTACTTACAGTAATTTTTATACAGCTTTCAGGACTTTGGGAACGAATTAATTTGTTTTCGATTAATTCTTATTTGAAATCAATTTTCGTTTAGTGCTCAATTTTTCAGGAACGAATTAACAGCGCTAAGTGGGAGATTGCTGTATCTTACTGTGGTAGAAATCCACTGTACGTTCACGTTGTTGAATGTATAACTGGTTTCTAATAGTACTTCTGAAAAAAACTGTCTAGTTAGTTGTATTCGTGGTTCCTTAATGCAGTTATGGCCGATTGAGAATCTGTGAGAAACTTTATCTTAGTTTTATTATTTTTCCACAACAGTTATTGCATCTGTTGTTAGTGCTTGTGTCTCAGGTTTGAAATTTTTTGAAAATAATACAGTGGCCACTGACAGGGCTGGCTTTAAGCCAATTCCACCCAGTCCACCTAATCGGGTCCCACACCTAGAAGGACCCCACAAAGGGCATTCACAGATGCGAAACTACTGCAGGAAAAAAGAAAATGTTCCATAGGCAAATTCAGTTAATATGAATTGCTACACACTTTGTGAAGAAATGGAGACACTGAAGCCAATTATTTAAGACTCTTTGTAGAAACCTCGTAAAAGTGCTTAAATTTCTTGTGTATAATAAGCAATCAATAGCATTCCCAAAATTATTTATTAATGTAGCATTTGGAGCTTCTTGAAGCTAAATTTAATTAAAACATATATGCGATGAAAAATACAGGAAGACGAATTAAACAGTCTGGAAGTCATGTCAACTGAACGCCAAGTAAAGAAGGGCTTGGAGCAAGGCTGTACTGACAGATTTCGCCAACCAAAAAGCAAATAAGATTCTTTAAAAAAAATATTACGTAAAGTATGCAATAAATTTCTATTTAACCATCTTGATATTTATAACACACGAAACAATGTCCGTAATATAAAGTTTTGTTTCTATTTATATTGGCATGGACATAGAAATAATACATGTAAGAAATAAATGTGTTTTACATTTTTTCTTTATTCATTCCTGCCGTGGCTTCACTGGACTAATCAGAATTGGGCCCCGCACTTTCTAAACCTGGCACTGGCTACTGAGATGTAGCTCTTGTTGCTGTCCCATCTGTGTGTGGGTATAAATACATATATATATATATATGGGCTAATCAATGTGATTGGGAACGTATTTTATCATCTATTCCATTTTTTGCGCTTCCATTCTGCCTCCCGTTGGTTATCTTTTCTTCATCACTTCTAGTATGTTGTCAATCAGTTCTGAGAATATTGTTCTCCTACACTATAGGAATGTGCTGCTTATTGTTAGAGGGCTCTACATTTACCTGTGCACGGCCTGGTGTCACGTGGGCGTGTTCGTTTGCTCCTTTTTGTTCAAATCAGCTTCTTTGGAGTCTACCCCGGACAAATCATTTTGGTCTATCATTCTGTGGGTGGTTTGTGAGCCTTGAAAATGTTTCTACCTGTTGTAGAGCTCTGTAATCTCTTCTCTCATACATAGATTCATCATCATATTTACTGTTTACGCATGGCTAAGCAGGTAAAATATGAGATGGTTTAGCTCCTACGAAAAATATTATCGGCAATTACTGGCATAGAGGAGAGTAGCATAAGAACAGACATAAAGAATGGACGCATGAATAAGGCATTCTACAACAGTATGACATGTCTGAGATTGCAGCAGATCTAGTCCTTCTTTGTCCCTTCAGATACCCCCGTGAACTTCACAGCGGTTTTGGTAATTATTATTTGGATGTTCATATCAGAGTTTGTCATATATATATATATACCTTGCTTGAATTCAGAATTATATTTAACTTATTACTTTATTAAGTTGTAGGAGATTGTAAACCCAATACATTGATTATAGTTGAGTTATTTGGTTCATTTCGTTCATTGGGGTTCATTTTGTGATAGGAAGGTTGAGTGTCGAAAATCCGGTTTAGAAAATTTGCATAACAGAAAGTAACAGACTATTTAATTTAACTAAAAGGGAGATAATCTAGGACTTGTGAGTTTGTAAGAAAAGGGCGATAATCCACAATAGGGGTCAACGAAGTACGCGTGGCAGCAATCCAGTTTCACAGATTTGCATAAGATAATTGAACGGGCTATATAAGTTAACTTTGGGGAAGAAGAATCCATGGCATATAGACTTATTTATCAAAGGGCGACTATTCATTAACAGTAGTGTTTTTAATGTCCCTTGAGGGATAAAGTACTCAAGTTTGAAGTTTGGTTTTTCGGGTAATGTGAACGAAGTTAAGCTTGCACGGGATTTGGTAGGAGCGAGTGAACTGTTCGTGAGAAAGTCGGATCTAGAAACTTCGTAAATAATTGTAATGGTAAATCGGGGTTCTAGGTTTAGTCAGTGCAGGTCAAGACGCCTTAAGCGTAGGTTGAGAAAAAATGGGTTTTCTCCCAAGTGTGTAAGACAGTATTTATTCTATAGGTGTCGGGCACAGTCATGAGTTACCATCGCGTGAGAAGGCCATCAGTCTGGCTTGCTTCTGTGTTCACAGAAAAGACATAACTACTCACGTAGACGCTCGACCGCCCACATGCCACATTCCTACATGACAGTTTGCTTCATGAGTATTTCTGAGGACCAGAGACAGTGTTCCCAACTCAAGATTTATGAAGTATGTTCAAGACGACAAGACGACCAGGTATGTCAAGTCTAGACAACTAGATAAACTGTTTAGAATAATGAGAAGAACAATAGGCAGCAATTAGCCATGAGAAGTGTGAAACAAGAAACATTGGTAGAAATAGTCATCCCTGGTAGTAGACCAGTCTTTCTAAAAGATACACCAAGTAGTCACACTACGACTCGAAAATTCAAGAAGATAGAAGTACAGCAGAGTCAAAGTAGAATAGAATTAGGAACAGCGAGTACTGAGATAAATGCTATGACAAGAAGCTTTAAATGACAACAGTGGTTCTCAAGTCCTAACCACCTTGACTACTACAGACATAAGCAAATACAGAAGCAGTGACAGTGAATAAAGGATATATGGAGAATGAGTAAGGACGATGTTTAGAGTTTGCAAATGGAAATTTTGCTATTATGAAGGTTACAAGCCTCAGGTGGAAGGTTGTTCACAAGATGTTAAACCATCAACCATCTGTCTGTCATACGCTGTTGTAATCGTCAATTTGATCAGAAGTAACTGTGACGTACGTCTAGTTTGACAAGTGAATTCTCCCTGATATGATGGATGATTTAAAGGGACTTTTAGCTTTTCATAACATTAGAACCCCTGAACATTTGTTGTAACTTTTCGTTTGCCAGAACGCATTCCACCGGGACTCATGTAGGATACAGCGACGAGATCAAAGAGACAGACCGAGGGATCTTAAGGGAGACTATCGGCGCTATCAAAGACAGTAGTTTTCCCTGATACGAGACGCAGTTGCTTGCCGCTAATTTCGCGTCTCGGTGTCAATCGAGGAACCGAGCGAACGGGGGAAAGCGAAACGGGCAGCAGCGAGCGGATACGAAGACCAGGGGGCGGCTTCTTCTCTTGATTTGGCGGTCAGATCCCCAAAAGTTCGTGAGATCAAATAAGTTGTCAAGTTTATCATGTCCCACTCAACTTACATTCCATTTTAGCTAAATAGACCATGTAGAACTAGACACGTTATCACTCGCTGGCCAGATCTTTACAGAAGCACTAGCTTTATTTAAATCTTGTTATAGATTTTCCCCTGGATTTTATATATATTTGCAGTGATTTCTATTTCTGTGCAAAGCGGTAATATATATTGTGTAAAGTGATCAGTGGTCTAGCTCAGTCATTCTATTTAAAGGGATTTTGTGTTAATTTAAATCTATTTAATTAAACCATCTCAAGAGTTCCAGTTTTAAATATAATGATCTATCTATTATATTATTTCAAAAGATAATAGATGCTTTAATTAACTTTTAAAGTCGCGAAGGAATTTATAATTAATAAATTCAGTTAAGTCCTAGTTTTATAGATGTGTGTTTTTAACCACTAGAATTCGCGCAGTGTTTATTAAATACATAATTAAATACTCGAGTGTATTATAGGCTTAACGGGAAATTCATCGCGCTTTAGAAGGTTATTTGTTTTCGGTATATTACATGTCTTTTTTTCTTTCATACAGAGTGATCGTAACCTGTGCGATCCCAGCATTAAGAAAGCAATAAAGAAATCAATCTAAGCAAAGCAAAGCATAAACAGTGTGTAGAGTTCCCCTGACGCAGAACTTGTTGAGACTGTGTAAATTTTTAATCTTTGAGGCGATTCTATGTTTGGAATTCCGCTATCTAACTTATAGCAAAGAAAGCACACCCAAAGACAAATTTAACGCACCATCAAACAACTTAAGTCGTAACGGGAAGAAGAACACTGGCCCGAGCTTTGTTAGTTTACTGACACAGAGAGATAATTCATAATTTCCTGAACAGTGATGTGACTAGTTTTCTCACTGGACTTAAACCATACCTCACGGATAAAGTGTACCAGCACGCGTAAGAATTTTATTATCCGCGGCATAGTCAAATAGACCACACCATCCTCACTCCGGTATCAGAGACCGTGCCCTCCCATAGAAACTGTTATTAAGAAAAGAGACACAACTACAGATTCATTTTCCAGCGATTACGGGATCCTTTTATGTGCTGACCGCCTACCCGATAATCTGGGGCTAGAACTTGAACAAACACTCATACATTTAGTTGAGGTGTAACTGCTGTTGTGTTATTCTATGGAGTGCAAGATTTTTTCACAATCGGTAAGTGAGAGCAAGATGAGTGAAGGCCTTTGCTAGCGCGTGTATGAATGACAGGAAATTAATTCTTTTGTGTGACCATTTTGTTAACTTGCTTACCTGGTAACATATATCTTTTCTGTATACCCTACATTGTTCCTTTAAGTGGGATAGTTGATAATTTGGTAACTCTGTTTAAAACCACCTCCTTTCCATTTGCTTAGTAAAGGGAAGAACAGCTGGGAAGAACAGTTTTTTTTTTCTATCACTTATACCTAACTTGGTAACACCTCTTTCAGAGTATTTAACTTTACTGTTAGGTTAACGTACCCGTGTTCCTGATATTATCTATCTCTGGACTGGGTTTGTCTTTGTCTAATGAGCGGGAAGGGCTTAGTCGATACCAATCTTCTTCACCCCCTCCCAAACTTGTTATTTGCATTTGTGTACTTATGATAATTTATGTAATATCTGATATTTTTAGTAATTGATGTTTAAAGTGAATAAAATCACCTAAACTCATTTAGTTCTGTGTGTTGGATATACCCAAAGCCCAACATTTCCCCTATTCGTTTAATATAGTTTGTATCAACGTCGTGTGTGTGTTTGAAAACACCGAATCGGTGCGCGCGCAGATGCGAGTCTGGAAAACTGGCAAATAATTGTTTGACCAGGAGAGTGAAAGAGAAGATTGAGAGACACGATTTGTCGTAAATAAGTCTGTCTTTACTCTCCTCCAGCACGCTGTGAAGTAACTATTAAATCTCTACATTTTCTATCACTGAGCTTTCCATCATCATTTTCCACTCTAAACCGGACCACTATTTCTACGACTCTTTTCTCTCAAAATAAATTTACGACAATATTTGGCCGGCTCGTCTGGGATAATTTTGAGATACATTTGATGCACACATAATTGTGGGCTGGTTCTGGGATCTTGAGCTACATTTGAGGCAATCGCATAGCCGGGTTAAAGATATTTTGAGTCTGATTTAGTTTGGGTCTAACTAGGTAGAGTGTGAATGATTTGTCTTTGTGAATTAGGGAAATAAATAAATAATTACACCCCTAGACAAACGTTCTTTAAGTATTTGGGTTGTCCACACAGCATATTTACAGGTTGTTTTCTCTCCACAGCAGTAGAAAGTACAGATAAACAAATACATTTGCTATTTTATTATCCTCTGGCGGAGATAATTATATTTCTTTCTTTATAAAAGTTGCTGGGATTGCGTGATTGTTTTACAGTCACTAAGGTTTTTGAAGTTAAGAAGAGTTGAGCTTAGCTAAAGACGGATTGTTCTGATTTTGAAAAATTAAGTTAACAACGTCTCATCTCAATAATTGACTTTAGGGACGGAGTTTGTTGTCAGAGATTAAAAATTTAGGGAAAATTTTTTTTCTTTTAAATTGTTTTAATATAAATTTTCTCGACTGTTAGTAAAAGTAGATTCTTTTCCAGTGTAACTTACCATTTAGTGGCATAGTCGCTTGCGTTTAGAGCCTTAATTGCCAGATAATAGCAGCGATAAGTTTGCACAGTACAGGTAGGAGGTAACACAGGTAAATTTATACTTGTGTTTTTTTCTCGTAGTGGTTCAGAGTTCCTCCCTTTCGCGTTGCTTCTTACTAGTTCTCTAGGCATACTTCATCTTATTCTTTAACAATGGCAGAGAGGATAAAGATGAGGGCCATCTTGAGGCTGGAAGCGAAAGAGGCAGGATTAGATGCAGAAGCTGCAAACGCGTTTATTAACCAGGAATTGGAAATATATGACGCGGAGCAACAGAGAGCCGAAGCTGAGAGGAAGGCGGAGCAACAGAGAGCAGAAGCTGAGAGGAAGGAAGAGAAAGAAAGAACAGAGAGGAGAGAAGCCCAGGAGAGGGCAGATAAGAAAGAAGCGGAAGAACGTCTTTTGGAACAGAAGAAAATTGAAGCAGATATGGAAACTCGCAGAGAGAGAGAGAGAGACAAGGAAAGACAGCATCAACTGGCGCTTAAGGCTCTAGAGAGTCGGGGCGCCTCTACTTCGACTAACGGAGAGCCGTCTTCGCCCCAGTCTCAATCAATGGACCTCTCCAGTACTCAATCTGCCCAATTAACTGCTATGTCGTTTTCTTTAGAATCTTTTCCTAGCCCTAACGAAAAAATTGACAGCTACCTAGAAAAATTCGAGAGACTCGCGAATCTTTATGGGTTAGAGAGTACCCGCTGGGCGCTCAAACTTTCAACGTCACTGAAAGGCAATGCTTATGACGTGTACACAAAGCTGGGACCGAATCAACATGATTACGACATGTTGAAAAAGGCCTTACTACAGCAGTTTGAGATGACTGCCCGAAAGTTTCTGCAGTTGTTCAGAAACAGCCGAAAAGAGAGCACGGAAACATTTCCCCAGTTCTCTTCACGTCTCACGGGTTATCTGACAAAGTGCATTGAATTATCTGACCTACCTCTTTCATATGAGGGACTCCTCGAACTTGTTCTTGTGGAGCAGATAAAATCCACTTTGTCGAATGAAACACGTAGATTTTTGGCTGAACAGGGGGCAGTCAGGCTTGAAGACATACTCAATAAAGCCGAACGCTATAGCAATGCAATGGCCGAACTTCCCAGCACTAAACGTAAACCCACCGATGAGCCATCTCGAAAACAGAATCTAGAACAGGCATCCTATTCTTCCACTTCCTCTCAACATTATAACCAACGAGATAACAATACCCAGAAACCTCCCCAGGAAAAATCGAAATTCTACAAAACCCGATACCCCCCCAACAAAAATTCTGATCAACCCAACAAGCCTACGTGGCAGCGCGGCCACCAAGGTCAAGGAAAAGGGAAGACCCCTACACCAGGAACGTCTGATCAGGGCAAACAAACCGGTGCAAACCGCATTGGATGTTTGCATACAGCCTCGAAAGGTAGAGTCAATGTCAGTGATTCTCAACCTGAGGGGGACCGACCCTCAACTCGAGGAACTGTAATTTTGAACGGTACCTCTACTACTTGTCTTTTTGACACTGGATTAAGCTTTAGTTGTATTGTCGCTAGGCACCTAGTCAAACCCGGTCAGGAGACAGAGGAAACCGTCAAACTTAGTGGAGTTTTCAGGAGTGATGCACCCAGGACGCTTCCTATCGCACTGGTAGAAATACACTCTGACTTTGTCAGAGGAGTTATTAAAGCGGCCATAATGGATGATCCGATCTACCCAGTTATCCTGGGATGTAGATATGTGTTCATTGGGAGACCTAAGGAGCCAATTGTGGCAGCGGTAACCACAAGAGGGCAAGCCAAGAAGGAGAGGGAGCCTGCGCCAAACTTGTTGCCGAATGAACTGAAGGAGGCGCAACAAAAGGACCCTACTCTGGCGCCCTGCTTTAAAAAAACTGCCCATGGCTAAGGACCCCAGACACAACGGAGACATCTTTTCTAAGGATGGTGTATTGTATCGTAGAACGGGCAACCCGGACACGGGGAATAACCAGCTCCTAGTACCGACGCAGTACAGAAACCAGATCTTAGAAATGGGGCACTCTCTTCCCTTTAGCGGACACATGGGACAAAACGCCACTATTCAGCGAATAAAAAAACCACTATTGGTGGCCAGGAATGAACTCTGACATTGTCAGGTATGTGAAATCCTGCGCCCAGTGCCAACGGGTAGCACCCAAGCACTTGACACCCCCAGTACCTATGGGGCAAATGCCAATAGTAGGGACTCCATTTGAACGGGTTGCTGTCGACATTATTGGTCCTCTGGAAAAGACCAAAAGAAGGAACAGGTTCATCCTGACCTTAGTTGACACTTGCACTATGTGGGCCGAAGCCGTACCGCTACCATGCACTAATTCCAAGCATGTCGCAGAAGCCCTTGTGCAAATTTTTACACGGTTGGGATTCCCTCAACAAGTTTTGACGGACAATGGATCCCAATTCCGTAGCCTGTTAATGGAGGAGATCTTTAAGATCTTGAGGGCCAAACATATCCACACAAGTCCCTACCATCCGGCCGGAAATGGGCTCGTGGAACGTTTTAACGGTACCCTCACCATGATGTTACGTAAGCTGGGTCAGGAGAAACCGGAAGACTGGGACCAATATATATCGGCTGCCTTATTCGCCTACCGAGAGGTACCCCAAGCGTCTACGGGTTTTGCGCCAGCTACACTTTTATTTGGCAGACCTATTAAGGGGCCACTAGAAGCCTTACTTCGGTCCCTGACAGACCAGAAGGCTGACGAGACAGTCGTCTCTGCAAGCAAGTATGTATCTGAGCTTAAGGAAAGGCTAAAGCTAGGATGGGATCTAGCTACTACCAACCTTAAGAAAGCCCGCGCTAAAATTACTAAAAGATACAACAAAGCTGTAAAAGAGAGAGAACTACAACCAGGGGAGAAAGTCCTATTGCTACTTCCAACCGGAAGCAATAAACTTCGCATCGGATGGCAAGGACCGTTTACCGTCCTTAAAAAGATCTCACGTACCAACTACAAGATCTCCATCAAAGGAAAGGAGAAGGTCTTCCACATAAATCTGCTAAAGAAATATTTGGAAAGACCGGTGCCATCCTCCGAGCATCTCCTGGCTGTCGCCATAGCAACGGAAGACGAGGAAGATGATGATGGTTGCATGGAGTATCCACTGCAACCCACAGAATCCTTTAAAGATGTCAAGTTCGGCGACAATCTCTCACCAGAACAACAAACAGAAACTAGGGCTCTACTAAAACAGTACAGTGCAGTTTAACGGATGTACCTGGTCGAACAAATCTCATTGAATTTGATATGAAATTAACAAATGAGACCCCTGTTCAAACCAGAGTTTACCCCATCCCGTACGCTAAAGCTGATGCACTTCGCGGAGAAATAGACAAGCTGCGTCAGGCAGGAATTATCAGTGAGTCTACTTCTCCTTACAGCTCGAGCGTAGTGCTGTTGCAGAAGCCCAATAAGGAAGTTCGGCTGTGCATTGATTACAGGTTGCTAAACGCTGTAACGGAATTCCAGCCCGAACCTCTCCAAACTGTTTCTGAGTTGTTCACCAAGCTCAGCAAAGCTAAGATCTTCTCCAAGATTGACCTCAGTAAAGGTTATTATCAAATACCAGTCAAGGAGGAAATTAAACCTTTGTTAGCTTTCAGCACTAGTGAAGGACATTACACATTTAACGTGATGCCGTTCGGTTTGCATAACGCACCAGGAGTGTTCACCAGGATGATGAGGAAGCTTCTAGAACCTTTGCAAAGTCCCCATATCCATAATTTCATAGATGACATCTTAATTGCATCGGAAACCTATGAAGAACATATTGCTACGGTTGCTATGCTCCTCATGAGACTACAGGAAACGGGTCTCACAGCCAGACCTAGCAAATGTCTCATCGGGTTTGAACAGTTAGACTTCCTGGGGCACACTATTTCTCACGGATGCAGTTGGCCTATTAAGAAGAACGTGGAGAAAATAATGGCAGCAAAAAGACCCCGAACGAAGAAAGACGTACGTTCCTTCATATCGCTATGTGCATACTATCAGAAGTACATCCAGAACTTCAACGGACTGACGGCACCTCTGACTGACCTCACAAAGAAAGGTTGTCCTGATAAGGTCATATGGGATCAAAAGTGCGAACACGCGTATAGCACTTTGAAAGGACAGTTGTCTGCATACCCCATTTTGAGGTTGCCTGACCTCAAGAAACCTTTTGTACTGAGAGTCGACGCGTCAGGTCAGGGCATCGGGTCAACACTGCTTCAAGCCGATGACAGCGACCTGAACATGCTATTTCCAGTTGCCTATGGCAGTCGGAAATTAAATAAAGCGGAACGGAACTACAGCGTAGTTGAAAGGGAATGTCTTGCTCTGATTGACGGTATCAGACGCCATCACGACTTCTTTTTATGGTACATCGTTCACGGTGCAAACAGACCACGCTCCGTTAGCATTTCTTGGTGCCAATAAAGAATTTAACGCAAGGATCATGCGTTGGGCGCTTCTTTTAAGCGTTTATTCTTTCAAAGTGGAATATATTCCGGGAAGACAGAATGTCGGGGCTGATTTCCTGAGTAGAAACTGGTCTACAGAGGAAGAAGAGCAAACTGAAGATACCACTCATCCTAAAATCACCAATCAGGTCACCTCCATTGTCAAAAAATGAAACATGAAAAATGGTTTCATGTCTAAAAGTGGGGACGATTGTGACGTACGTCTAGTTTGACAAGTGAATTCTCCCTGATATGATGGATGATTTAAAGGGACCTTTAGCTTTTCATAACATTAGAACCCCTGAACATTTGTTGTAACTTTTCGTTTGCCAGAACGCATTCCACCGGGACTCATGTAGGATACAGCGACGAGATCAAAGAGACAGACCGAGGGATCTTAAGGGAGACTATCGGCGCTATCAAAGACAGTAGTTTTCCCTGATACGAGACGCAGTTGCTTGCCGCTAATTTCGCGTCTCGGTGTCAATCGAGGAACCGAGCGAACGGGGGAAAGCGAAACGGGCAGCAGCGAGCGGATACGAAGACCAGGGGGCGGCTTCTTCTCTTGATTTGGCGGTCAGATCCCCAAAAGTTCGTGAGATCAAATAAGTTGTCAAGTTTATCATGTCCCACTCAACTTACATTCCATTTTAGCTAAATAGACCATGTAGAACTAGACACGTTATCACTCGCTGGCCAGATCTTTACAGAAGCACTAGCTTTATTTAAATCTTGTTATAGATTTTCCCCTGGATTTTATATATATTTGCAGTGATTTCTATTTCTGTGCAAAGCGGTAATATATATTGTGTAAAGTGATCAGTGGTCTAGCTCAGTCATTCTATTTAAAGGGATTTTGTGTTAATTTAAATCTATTTAATTAAACCATCTCAAGAGTTCCAGTTTTAAATATAATGATCTATCTATTATATTATTTCAAAAGATAATAGATGCTTAAATTAACTTTTAAAGTCGCGAAGGAATTTATAATTAATAAATTCAGTTAAGTCCTAGTTTTATAGATGTGTGTTTTTAACCACTAGAATTCGCGCAGTGTTTATTAAATACATAATTAAATACTCGAGTGTATTATAGGCTTAACGGGAAATTCATCGCGCTTTAGAAGGTTATTTGTTTTCGGTATATTACATGTCTTTTTTTTTCTTTCATACAGAGTGATCGTAACCTGTGCAATCCCAGCATTAAGAAAGCAATAAAGAAATCAATCTAAGCAAAGCAAAGCATAAACAGTGTGTAGAGTTCCCCTGACGCAGAACTTGTTGAGACTGTGTAAATTTTTAATCTTTGAGGCGATTCTATGTTTGGAATTCCGCTATCTAACTTATAGCAAAGAAAGCACACCCAAAGACAAATTTAACGCACCATCAAACAACTTAAGTCGTAACGGGAAGAAGAACACTGGCCCGAGCTTTGTTAGTTTACTGACACAGAGAGATAATTCATAATTTCCTGAACAGTGATGTGACTAGTTTTCTCACTGGACTTAAACCATACCTCACGGATAAAGTGTACCAGCACGCGTAAGAATTTTATTATCCGCGGCATAGTCAAATAGACCACACCATCCTCACTCCGGTATCAGAGACCGTGCCCTCCCATAGAAACTGTTATTAAGAAAAGAGACACAACTACAGATTCATTTTCCAGCGATTACGGGATCCTTTTATGTGCTGACCGCCTACCCGATAATCTGGGGCTAGAACTTGAACAAACACTCATACATTTAGTTGAGGTGTAACTGCTGTTGTGTTATTCTATGGAGTGCAAGATTTTTTCACAATCGGTAAGTGAGAGCAAGATGAGTGAAGGCCTTTGCTAGCGCGTGTATGAATGACAGGAAATTAATTCTTTTGTGTGACCATTTTGTTAACTTGCTTACCTGGTAACATATATCTTTTCTGTATACCCTACATTGTTCCTTTAAGTGGGATAGTTGATAATTTGTTAACTCTGTTTAAAACCACCTCCTTTCCATTTGCTTAGTAAAGGGAAGAACAGCTGGGAAGAACAGTTTTTTTTTTTCTATCACTTATACCTAACTTGGTAACACCTCTTTCAGAGTATTTAACTTTACTGTTAGGTTAACGTACCCGTGTTCCTGATATTATCTATCTCTGGACTGGGTTTGTCTTTGTCTAATGAGCGGGAAGGGCTTAGTCGATACCAATCTTCTTCACCCCCTCCCAAACTTGTTATTTGCATTTGTGTACTTATGATAATTTATGTAATATCTGATATTTTTAGTAATTGATGTTTAAAGTGAATAAAATCACCTAAACTCATTTAGTTCTGTGTGTTGGATATACCCAAAGCCCAACATTTCCCCTATTCGTTTAATATAGTTTGTATCAACGTCGTGTGTGTGTTTGAAAACACCGAATCGGTGTGCGCGCAGATGCGAGTCTGGAAAACTGGCAAATAATTGTTTGACCAGGAGAGTGAAAGAGAAGATTGAGAGACACGATTTGTCGTAAATAAGTCTGTCTTTACTCTCCTCCAGCACGCTGTGAAGTAACTATTAAATCTCTACATTTTCTATCACTGAGCTTTCCATCATCATTTTCCACTCTAAACCGGACCACTATTTCTACGACTCTTTTCTCTCAAAATAAATTTACGACAGTAACTTAACATCATCATCCAAACTGCCTACTGTTAGGACAGTGATACGAACCACTATATCCTCATAATAACACTGACAAACAACATTTTTCTTTCTTATATAAGAATAAGTGTTCTTATGTCAGTTTTTTGCGCTGATTTCAAATTTGAAATCCGTTTATCTCTATCACGTCAGGTTTTTAAGATATTTGTGAATACATATATTTTTGGGAAACCGTTATGTGCTCCGTTTCATTTTTACTACATAACTTATTAAAAATTAATAAAATGCAAAATAATTCCACTTTTTATACTGCTAAAAGATGCATGACATATGTTACGCTATTTTTCCAATAGTTACTGTATTTTGAAATAATTCTGAGCGAAATATGGCTTCTAGAAGTTGTAGAAATTCAGCTGATCTGTTCTGTTACGTGTGCGGATATTTTACCGACCGTGTTCACCAGAAAAACTTTACACCATTACTAAAGAAAGCATATGAACTTTATTTCGATTCGAAAGTTGATGATGCAAATAAATCTTGGAAGCCAAATGCAGTTTGTTCGACTTTGTGCAAATACATTGGCAGGTTGGTTACGAAAATCGCCGAAGCATAAGTCGATGCCTTTTGGAGTGCCAGTAATATGGCATGAACAAGACAAATCACGCTACTGATTGTTACTTCTGCTTGACAAATATCCATGGTTTCACTTTTAAAACTAGAAAGTCTGTGGTTTATCCAAATATTGAATCGGTTTCGAAACCAGTGTCTCGTGATCCAATCACGTGTCCGATCCCAGTTCCACCAGAACAATATCCGTTGGACGTCAATGAACCATCAGAAAGTGATAGTTTACCTGCTTCAGAAACTAATTCTGACTAGGATTATATACCGGTGAATGATGGTGTTCACTTAATTAACCTTTCAGATCTAATACGTGATCTCGCTCTTACCAAAGGACAAGTGGAATTACTCGGTTCGCGACTCAAAGAATGGAATCTTTTAGCGCCCAATACTTTGATATCTAAATTTCGTCATAGACACAGAGAACTTGTTCAATACTTTGAGATGGATGATGACATTTGCTATTGCAAAATTCCAGTCGCCTACTCTGTTCATATGAAAGAAAATTATGACAATATGGCTATACTTTTGGCAAAAATAAAGTACAATGACTACCAATGGCGGATTTGTGGTCATTGCAATTCTCACGGGCATGCAGACTGGGTATACTAAATTTTGTTGCTTCCTATGTGAATGGAACAGCCGCAACAGACAGGAACATTATGCAAGAAAGGTGTGGCCTATCAGGGATCGTATGCAGCTCGGGCATAAAAATGTAATACACGAGCCATTAGTTAACAAAGACAGCATCATTTTAACACCGTTACATATAAAGTTGGGGCTCATGAAGAATTTTGTAAAAGCATTAGATAAAATGAGCAAAGCTTTCACTTATCTTCGAGAAAAGTTTCCGCAAGTTAGCGATGCAAAGATAAAGGAAGGTATCTTTGTAGGACCTCATATTAGGAAAGTTATTGCAGACAAACAATTCGAGAACTTGTTACATGGTAGTGAACTTCACGCATGGATGGCATTCAAATCGATCGTCGATAACTTTCTGGGAAATCACAAATCTGTCGACTATGTGCATATTGTTAAGCAGTGCATAGATGCATACAGAATTATGGGCTGTAACATGTCCCTCAAAATCCATTTGCTCGATTCGCATCTTGACTTTTTCCCTGACAACCTTGGCGAAGTCAGCGATGAACATGGAGAACGATTCCATCAAGATATCGCCGTAATGGAGTCACGTTATCAAGGACGGTGGAGTGTGACCATGCTTGCCGATTATTGTTGGATGTTTCATCGCGATGTACCACATGCCATTCACCGACGAAAGTCGACTGCAAAGAAATTCAAGCCTACATAACTGTTATACTTCTTGTACGAATGATGTTATAATACTGTATATCTACTCTTAAAAAAGAAAGGAAAAGAAAGAAAGAAAGAAGAAAGAAATATAAAAAGGCAGGTAAATGTGTAGGCATTCATATTAATAGGTAAGTTGTGAGACATGTGTTCCCCGCCTTCCAAAGACCCTTGCCAACAGGAAGCAGCGCACAGTTACGTGTACCTATAAATAGACGCTCTGAAATTTCCCAGATCACGCGTTCATAAATTCCACCTGTAGAGTTACCTGACCTTCCAGCAGGTATTGGCACAAACCCATACGTTTTACACGTCACAAAGCAGTGCTTGTACATGTTAAGATATTCGTCTCCTTAGTGTAGAAATAAATGCATATATATATATATATATATATATATATATATATATATATATATATATATATATATATATATATATATATATATATATATATATATATATATATATATATATATATATATATATATATATATATATATATATATATATATATATATATATATATATATATATACACTGAGACCTCGATCTCTGCGAGCTGTTGTTAGTCATTGTCCTACTATACGTGTGTATTTCGTATATATTTAGCTAACAGAAGCTAAGATTGCTGGAGGATGACATTAGGCGTAAGACTGGCAGGGATGAACGTATGAGAGGATGCATCCGGCGTATATACAACCAGCGCGCAACAGTAACAATTAACGTTTGCTGAGGGAGACTGAGCACCTGTGGGTTTGCCAGGAGTGCAATGAGGTCGATTCTGAACCAAAAAAAAAAACAACAATAACAGATGCTAAATTGTGTAATTTTAATTTTCACTCAATATTATTTATGAAATGGAAAAAAAAAACTACTATGACCTGAAAGTGTGCAGCAAGTGAAAGTGCAATAAACATTGCGGGAAAATGTGCCTGAAGATTCACAACACTGGATCAAAAACCGGACGTGATAAGGCGATATGAAAGTGGTCAGTCAACTGCCATGATAAGGTGGGCATTGAATTTAAGTGAAAGCCCATTACGCACAGTTGGAGACAACAAGGAACAATTAAGCATAGTATTATATCAGGCACATCGTTATGTGCTGCTACTTCCATTCACATGTGCAATAACATAACAGAAAGCATGGAGACTTTACTGGCAACATGGCTGCATCACTAGAACTGACAAAATGTTCCGATTAGCTTCAGTTTTATGTCCGCAAAGTTCAAAAGCCACTTTGAAAATTTAAAAACAGAAAAAGGTGAAATAAAAAATGTACTGCTAGTTCTGGATGGTATAGAAAATTGAAGGTTCTAAATGATTGTAGTTGGCTGTAATGAAGTGTTTCTAGTCTTTATCGCCCTGAACCTTTTCATCGTCATTCATTTTTATTTCTCTCCTGTTTTTTTTCTCTTTCATCAGTTTTAAATTAATCTATCCTAAACACGGCGTTTACTTAAGTGTAACTTTATTCCCCTTTGATATTTTCCAACCTTACATTATCTTATGGAATACACCTAGCTCGGTAGGCAAGTTATTATTGACGCGGGAGATATCCACACGGGAAATAAAATAATTCGTCTGAGGGCTTAATCCCTTGTTAAAACAAAACGAGTGTCACCACTTTTGGGCACAATAGCACGCCCGTCAGAGCGATTGAAAAGAAAGGACTCGCGAGACGCACAGGAGAGTTCTTACAAGATGGTAGACTGAGAGCGGCATAGAAACCTAAATGTTGTCTACCAAGCGGGACAATGACAGAGACAATAACGGAAGCCACATGCGCGCTAGGCAACAACGTAACAAACGATGGTGCGCAGGCAAGCTATGCAAAGGGACTTCACTCAAGCCGCAAACAACAAATGAATTTGTGACAAGTTGCGGATAATTTCTATATCCGGTGACCAATCAATTTGTTTAGCAACCGGATTCCAGCAAGCATGCGAAGAGTATGTTACGAGAGCCAACCCACTTTTAGCGATTGATGTGCACTGAAAGTGCATGCGAGCACGCTGAAGTCGCATGACAAGATGGACGACGAATGTTGGAGAAAGTAGCGGAGTCATAGGACACAGCCCAAGAATTATCACATATTGGCACCTGATATATAACGAGACGCTCGCAAGAAGTCAGTACGATTTTACCAACACACACGGAGCCTAGAGTTTCCCAGAGCAGATCCTGTTCACAGCCTGTTCAATAATTTCATTCCTGTGCGGATATGATTCATACCTTGGAATGTAATTTTATATAGTGTTCTTAAGGAATTTGCGAAGGGAAATCCTGAGGAGGATAGTAAACTTAAGAAAAATTATTATTGATTTTTTTTCTTTATTCAAGATTGCTTTTCGCACCTAGCCTCATAGCTAAATGTGCAAAAGACTTTTTGTATTACTTCTATTCGTAAATGATCAATTAAATCAGTGATTTTTCTTTCCTCTAAGATAATATGATGAAGTAATCGATAGCTATATACTTACCTTCATCTAGATTGTTAGATCATCATTACTGCCTTACATGACCACACACTTTCACTCTCAATTTATTTAACACTTATCATGAGCGCCTCGTGTCATACATCACAAGAAGAGAATTAACACAAGAAAGATCAGTTAGGAAGAAGTCATAGCGAGAAATAAGAAAAAAAGAAAGGCTTACTTACTTACTTAGTCGTTCCCCTTCTACCGTGAGGTGTAGAGGTTTGGAAGAGAGAGCGCCAGACCATTATATCAGCTGTCTTCTTCCTGGCCTGGTTCCATTCTAGTCCTCGGTCCTTCAAAGATTGTCTAATGTTGTCCTCCCAGCGGACTCTGGGTCGTCCTGGAGGTCTGGATCCCTGGCTCTGTCCATTCTAGATCCTCGGTCCTTGTCTAATGTTGTCCTCCCAGCGGACTGGTCGTCCTGGAGGTCTGGATCCCTGGCTCTTTGTTTCCCATGCTTGTCGTGGTAGCCGATCATTCTGCAGAACATGGCCAAACCATCTTAGTTGGGACTGTTCTATTTGGGTCTGCAGCGGATGGGATTTTAGGCCTTGACGGATCGTCTGGTTGCGGACCATGTCTCTTCTTGTTACTTCAACCACTTTCCTCAGATACCTCATTTCTGAGGTTTGGATCTGGCTTTTGTGGGTTGTAGTCATTGCCCACGACTCGCATCCATATGTCAAGACTGGGACATAGGTGGAGCGGTATACAGCCATCTTCGTTTTCTTACCAACCTCTTTCTTGCTGAGGAATCCACGATTTATGGCCTGAAAAAGTCTCCCAGCCGCTGCTTTTCGAGTGGCCAACTCTTCTTTGATGCCTCCCTTTCGGTCTATAATAGCTCCGAGGTATTTAAAGTGGTCGACCTGCTCCAGGACCTGTTCTCCCAAATTAATCTGATGTCTTCTTTCTTCTCGTGATATCACCATGGATTTTGTTTTAGAGCTGCTTATGACCATCCCTCTCTTCTCCAGCTCTTCCTTCCAGACTTGCAGGTTGGATTGGAGATGTGCCTCTGATTTAGCTATCAGGGCAACATCATCAGCAAATGCCAGCTCCGAAATATAGACCTGTCTCATCTTCCAGTACCCCACTGAATTACTTTCTTGTTCTCTCCTTACATGCCTTGATGACATCGTCCATAAGGAGTATGAAGAGGTAAGGTGATAGGATATCACCTTGTCTTACACCAGTGGTGGTTCTGAACTCTTCTGACTTATGGTTTGCTGTCCTCACATAATTTCTGCAAGACTTGTAGAAGCTCTGTATAGCATGAATCAGAGGTGCTGGAATATTCTTCCTTGCCAAACAGTCCCAAAGTTTGCTCCAGGGGACCCTGTCAAACGCCTTTTCCAGATCTATGAAACAAAGATGGATCTCACTCTTATACTCAAGGGCCTTTTCACTCAAAAAAAAGAAAGGCGACTATTGATATTAGATGGGAAACTTATGAAACCACTTTTCTTTTTTTCAGTTCATCAGAAGTCTGAGTTTACATATTACATGTTTGGCGCCTAATCGGAAAGAAGCTAACCAAGTTTACATCCGGATAGCAGAATTCACACGATAGGACATCACACCTAAGTTACAAGGAAGATCTCCACGCTCGCTTTGGCAAACGTCGGTGGCGCAGCATTTAATTCACCTGTTTACCAAGTACTCACCAGTTGATTCGCATACATACCTATTGTCACGAGCTCTGTATTATGAGTGTGTCGTGTGTAGATGGTAAACAACACTAGGGGTATGAATAACATGACGCCACTTGTACAGCTCCATGACATTTAATAGAACATTCACATAAGTCCTGAACATCAATAATATCGTCAGACATAATCACTATATTCATAATCACTATATAATATCTCAACTGTCCCATAATACGAGCACCCAGCTCGACCACAAATCACAGCCTCAAGCGCACAGCTCGGCTATCAAACACAGACTCTCCCTAGTCACATTCGGGTACTCTCTCAGCCACCCAGATTTGTTCACCAAACACGCTTTCTCCATGCGCACGCCCAAGTCACAACATGCTGACATGAAGTCAGACATAAACTCAATCCCTGAGTTAAAATTAAATATTGACAACCTCAGTGACCCTTACTTCTACTCACTCCATATATATATATATATATATATATATATATATATATATATATATATATATATATATATATATATATATATATATATATATATATATATATATATATATATATATATATATATATATATATATATATATATATATAGATATATATATATATATATATATATATATATATATATATACATATATATATATATATATATAAGTTTTCCATTCTTGTCTTTTATGAGGCAACTTGTTTGCTTGTATTTCCCTGTCAGCTTCTTTGTGCTGTTATACAGTTCTCTCATATTTCCTTTGGCTGCAGCATCTTCTGCCTCTCTTGCCAACTCCTCAATATACTTCCTCTTGTCGCTTTTGATACTTCTTTTAACTTCTTTGTTTGCTTCTGTGTACACTTCTTGAGCCTTGGCTTTGGAACTTCTGGTTTTGCTTGTGTTTAAATCTGCTTTCTTGGAAAACTGCTCAGCAATATACAAGAGCAAATGAAGAGGTGGACAGAATATTTTGAGGACCTTCTCAATAGACCAGCTCCACAAAACCCCCCGGACATCCAGCCAGCCAAAGAAGAGCTACAAATTAACGGTGAAAGACCAACGAAGGAAGAAATAAAGAAAGCCATAAAGCTTGTAAGAGATGGAAAAGCGTCTGGACCTGATGGCATTCCAGCAGAGGCCATCAAAGCAGATATCGACACGGCTACAGAGATGTTATATAAATTACTTGGTAAAGTCTGGGAAAAGGAAGAGATACCAGCAGAATGGAAGGAAGGATATCTGGTTAAGTTCCCTAAGAAAGGAAATTTACAAGAGTGCACAAATTATAGATTAATAATGTTACTATCAGTGCCAGGAAAAGTATTAAATAAGATTATCCTTGAGAAATTAAAAGAGTCCATAGACAAGAAACTGAGAGATGAACAAGCAGGTTTTCGACAAAACAGATCTTGTACAGACCAGATAGCCACTTTGAGAATAATAGTTGAACAAAGTCTGGAATGGAATTCACCATTATACATTAGATTTGTGGACTACGAAAAGGCATTTGACAGTGAAGACAGAGAATCACTTTGGAAATTGATGAGGCATTATGGAGTTCCCCTGAAGATCATTAATTTAATAAAGAAAACATATGAAGACAAGACATGCAGAGTTCTTCATGAAGGACAGCTTACAGAACCATTTGGGATAAGAACAGGAGTGCGACAGGGATGCCTCTTGTCTCCATTTCTTTTCTTATTAGCAATAGACTGGGTTATGAGAACATCAACAACACACAACAGAAATGGAATCCAGTGGACTCTGACTAAGCAGTTGGATGATCTGGATTTTGCTGATGACTTGGCTCTTCTGTCCCATAACCGTAATCAGATGCAGGACAAATTGAAAACACTCGATGAGAGGTCACAGCAATTGGGTCTGAAAATACACAGGGAAAAGACAAAGATAATGAGAATAAATGCAGGTAATGAAAACAAGGTTGAACTTGAAGAAGCACCAATATAAGATGTAGAATCGTACACATATCTTGGCAGCAATATAGACAAAGTTGGAGGGACAGACAGTGATATCAAAATAAGAATACAAAAAGCAAGAGGAGCTTTCATTGCATTGGGAAATATATGGAAATCAAGAGAAATCGAATCCAACACGAAAATAAGAATCTTCAAATCAAATGTGAAGTCAGTCCTATTGTATGGCTCTGAGACATGGAGAACAACAAATACAACAACCAAAAAGCTACAGACTTTCATAAATGGGTGCTTGCGTAGAATAGAGGGATTAAAATGGTATGACAAGGTGTAGTGGGTTTGATGGTATTGTATGATGGTGATATTTCTACGTGTGATGCATGAGGTCAGCTGTGAAGGCTCCTGAGATAAAATGTAGCTGTGAATTGTCAGAAGGCCCTTCTTGCTACCACTACGACCTCACACTTATCTTTTTTTTACTAATGAATGTGACTACGTTAAATGTCTAGGGTAATGATATGTAATGTGTTGTGGTAGTTTACAGACACACACACAGATATTTACTAAGTCTAATAATATTAATAAAATGTTATAATACACGGAACTAACTCAGTTGTGTAAAATTGTGATAGTAATTTTCTTACATTTATTTGTTCTGGACCAAGGTTTTATTTTGGCCAGAACATATGAAAGGTTTTAGAAGTTATGAAAAAATGCATGGATATTACATAATAAATGCAAGGTGTGTACATATATGTTACTAGACTAGTTAATTTTATTATTGGTTATAGTAGTAATCTATTGTGGGAGAACTTTTCATGGATGTGCTGTTGGGGTGGCCTCATCACTCCCTGTCTATGGCGATTACACAGTGTCCAGTTAATTGATGGAATTTTTATGGGTGTGTTTCTACAGACCCAAGTAGAACAGTCCCAACTAAGATGGTTTGGCCATGTCTGCAGAATGGGAGAAGATCGGCTACCACGACAAGCATGGGAAACAAAGAGCCAAGGATCCAGACCCCGAGGACGACCCAGAGTCCGCTGGGAGGACAACATTAGACAATCTTTGAAGGACCGAGGACTAGAATGGAACCAGGCCAGGAAGAAGACAGCCGATAGAATAGTCTGGCGCTCTCTCTTCCAAACCTCTACACCTCACGGTAGAAGGGGAACGACTAAGTAAGTAAGTGTTTCTAATTAAGTTGAGTTGGTGAACTCTCAGCAGACCAGGCGCTCACTTAACTTGAAGGTGTAGCTCTGGTGCTGAGATCTGGTGGCCCCACCTCTCCGTGCTTGGGGGCAATATCAGAAGTCTGGTGGCCCCACCTCTCCGTGCTTGGGGGCAATATCAGAAATATGGTGGCCCCACCTCTCCGTGCTTGGGGGCTATAATAGGCTGCTCTGACCAAATATTACTGCACGGGTCCACTCTGGTAAAATTCAACGACTCATTTGACACCGCATTGGTGCCAACTGAAACTCACAGCTCTGCAATCAAAGTATTAATCATGTGTCAAAATTCCATCCTCTAACCATTGCTGGACACAACACTGCACAACAACAACACCACATAGACGGGTCAGATCTTTCTGACCAAACAACACATCTTACCAAGTTGGTTTCACATAGGATAAGTTCTCCCAGACTACAGATTCTGAAATATGTTCATTAGTTTCCTGCCATAAAATAGGATAGGTGATATGTTTCACTGATCTCAACACTTGATCTGTCCTTCCTAATCCTTGCTGGAGTTTATGTATTTTATTGTCTCTAGATCCTGAACTGGGGCGAGGGGTCTAGAGCGAACCATTACTTGTTGTAAGGAACAGATTATGCTATTGCAGTATCAAATCACTCGAACCTTAAACACATATTAAAATGTACAAAGAGATAATTTCAGTCTTACCAGAAATATGAATATAGTACACAGTTAAATAAATGCTAGCAAAACTCAGCTGAGCTGCTGGCCTTATGATGGCGTCCTTCTAAATACTTCAATAGCTTCTGGGAATTTACACCACTTGATAATTCACTGTGTCTACAAGGACAGCTAATACTGAATGGCACAAAATGCGCGTCTGAGCGCCGATAATATCTTCATCTATGGCCAATCGCTGCCTTTTCTTTTTTCAAATTCAAATATCCTACCACAAAGTCATTTCAGTCAGACCTCAGTCAAGTATGCCTTATTGTCTGTTGGTCCGTCCGTCTCTACTTGCGTTTCACAAAAAACACACTTGTTTTTTGAACCAACCCTGCTTTCCCCTACACAATTTCGCCTTTAAAGTTATTTTTAGCCACAATTCACCATCCCACCCCGTCTCTTCATTCCACTAGATTTTAGCACTTGCGTCTTTCAAGGCCACAACTTTTTGAAAATTAGTGACAGGTTTTATCTCAATGCAGACGTTCGCTGATATGAACAACACAGTCTTTTGTCAATATCTTTCGTATTATCTGTCCGTCTGTATAAATGAAAGCATATTATTTCACTGCTCAAGATAGGCCATCCGGCCAGCTAGGTTTTATATTCCTAACATTATTATTAAGAAAAGTGACTTTTCCAATATTTTCTAGAATTTTCTGGAACGCGCTCATCACTGCATTCAAATAAACGGGCTAAGTTATAGCAAAAGCGTCCAATAAATGACTGTGGCGTATAATATCCAAGGTCCCTTTTGTCGATTTCTTTACTTTATGTCAACTTGGGGACGTGACTTTTTCCTCCTTTCCCCACCAATTTGCGTCCTTTTGCCTTGCTAGTTTCAAGCACGCGTTCAGTCAGATTTTTCCTTTTGATCGTTTTGCCTTCAAGTCTAACAATTTAATTTCCATGGCGGGTGATGACCCGCGGCGTGGGCGATCATGTATTCTAGCAGCTTACGCATTAGTTTTTATCCCTACGTTGTATCATTGGAGATATTTTAACGTTGTATCATTGTTAATTTTGTGACACATCTCCCCACTTGAAAACATGCCTAAGGCAAGTTCTAAAACCAGTGATACACATAGATAAAATCTCTCCTTACGCCTGCCATTACTCTAATTTTGATCACAGGGGTGCCGACTGAGGAAATCTGCACCGACATTCAATTTGCCTGGGATATATTGGATACTAAACTGATAAGGTTGAAGCAATAAAGACCACCTCAGCAATCTTGCGTTTTCATGCTTAGCCTGAGATAAGAATACGAGAGGCTGATGGTCCGTCTCGACCACAAAAGTCCTACCATACAGATAGATTTGAAACTTCTTTATTGCCCAGACTAACGCTAAACATTCTTTTTCGCTTGTGGAGTATCCTTGTTCCGCCTTATTCAATTTGCGGCTTGCATAAGCGACTGGTTTCAGTTCCCCATCAGGTGAAGATGATCTTTGCAACAAAGCCGCTCCGAGTCCTACATTACTTGCATCGGTTCTTAAGACAAAGTCCTGTGTCAAATCAGGCAGTTTGAGAATAGGCTTGCTAGTGAGTTTTTCCTTTAATTCTTGGAACGCTAATTCACTTTGCGCAGTCCAATTAATTTTATCTGGAAGTCCCTTGCGAGTCAGATCAGTCAGAGGAGCACAAATAGAGTTAAAATCTTTGATATATTTTTGATAAAATCCGCATAACGACACGAATGATCGCACGTCCTTTTTTGTTTGTGGTCTAGGTGCTCTCTGCAGTTTTTCCAAGTTCTTGGGATCAGGGGTCATGCTACCCTGATATACAGTGTGTCCCAAGAATTCCAACTCTTTGCATCCAATGCAACATTTTGTTGGCCTAGCAGTCAAGTTCGCCTCCCTAAGCCTATTAAATAACATTTCTAGAGCTTCAATGTGTTCTTCAAATGTCTCTGTGGCGACGAGAATATCATCCATGAAATTCGTGATACATGGGTTATTCAGGGGATCCAACAATTTGCGCATCATCCTTGAAAATACACTCGGAGCATTTTTCAGTCCGAATGGTAGCATGTTGAATTCATAATGTCCATCCGAAGTGCTAAAAGCCAAATAAGGTCTCACTTCAGGCTTCACTGGGATCTGGTAATAGCCTTTACTAAGATCCACCTTTGAAAAGTATTTTGCCTTGTTCAGTCTGGCAAATAACTGTTTTGTGTCTGGTAATGGATCCACTTGTCCTTCTGTGACAGCAATCAGTTTCCTGTAATCTATGCACAGTCTGTGTTCCCCAGACGGTTTTCTCAACAATACGACACTAGAGCTAAAAGATGATTCACTGTGTGAAATAATCCCCTCCTTCAACAAATAATCTATTTCTTCTTTCAATGCCTTCTCCTTCGCGAACGGAATAGAATAGGCTCTCATACAGATTGGGTTTGAGTCTACCAGTTTCATGTCATACTGTAGCAAATTTGTATGGCCTGGTTTATCTGTTAATACATCTGTATGTTCCTCCAGAACCTGTTGAACTCTCTCCCTCTGGTTTTTAGTCAGGTGCTTACTGACTTTTACCTGTGCTGCTGTTTCACAAGGATGTAATGGGTATTCATGTGAGGTGAGTGGTTCCTTTTGCATTTGAGTTGCGATAGCTAAGGTCAGTAAGGGGGTGCTTTCCTGGAGTGGTCTGTCCAGATACTTCTTTAACAGGTTTACATGATAAACTTTCTCCTTCCCCTTTTTGTCAATTTTATAGTTTGTTCTAGACACCTTCTCTAGAACCGTATATGGACCTTGCCATCCAATTTGTAATTTATTCTGGCTCCGGGTAGTAGAAGCAGCACCTTCTCTCCCACTGCCAGTTCTCTGTCCTTTGCCTTCCTATTAAAATATGCTGCATGTTTCTTCCTGGCTTGTTTCAAATTATCATTTGCCAGTTTCCATCCAGCTTTCAAACGAGTGGTCAGTTCGTTCACGTATTGATAAGATGAGGTAACAGTCTCTTCCGCCTTCTCATCTGTCCAGGTCCTTAATAGTGCTTCTAATGGACCTTTTATTGGCCTCCCAAATAGCAGAGTTGCGGGAGCCATCCCGGTTGAACTATGTGGTACCTCCCGGTACGCAAACAATGCGGCGGGCAGGAATTGATCCCACAGATCCGGTTTTTCGTGTGCCAGCTTTCTCAGGATAGAAATGAGAGTCCCGTTGAACCTCTCTACCTGGCCGTTCCCTTGCGGATGGTACGGACTACAATGAAAGTGTCTGGCTTGAAATAGCTTAAAAACTTCTTCCGTTAGTTTCCCCTTGAACTGAGAACCATTATCCGTCAAGATTTGATGCGGGAATCCTAATCGGGTAAATATTGTAAGTAGTGCCTCTGCTACATGTTTTGAATCAATTGATGGCAGGGCTACCGCCTCTCCCCACATAGAACAAGTGTCCACCAGAGTAAGGATGTAACTGTTCCTCCTCTTGGTCCGAGTGAGAGGTCCTACAATATCCACTGCAACCCTCTCAAAAGGTGTTCCCACTATGGGCATTTCCCCTAGAGTTGCAGGAGCAGTCCAGTGCTTTGGAGCTACCCTTTGACATTCTGGGCAGGATTTGACATATCTTTTTATATCCTCCGTTATCCCTGGCCAGAAGTAATGACAAGCTATACGCTGTCCTGTGGCGCTGATCCCCATGTGACCACTGAAGGGAATCGCATGCCCGAGTTCCATCACTTTATCCCTATATGAAGTGGGAAGAACCAGCTGGTTGTGACCATTTGTTCCAGTTCCGGCCTTCCTGTATAAGAGTTTGTTCTTCATGAAATATTCCCCCTTGCTCGGAGGTGTGTGGCATTTGGGCAATTTTTTAAAACATGGCTTGAGTGTCCTATCCTCCGCCTGCGCCTTCCTCATCTCCTCTGGATGAGCATTTATAGGTTCACCTTCTTCCTCCTTCTTCTGTGACCTGGTCTGCACTGTCGCCATGATCACAGGTCTCTCGGGATTCCCCAAGAAGACGTATCTACACCCCAATATCAGAGGGTAGATTGGTTCATCTATCACTGCTGCTCTGATTTCTCCTTCCACATAGCGAGTTTTCACCGTTATCCTTGCGATGGGAAGTGTCATGAGTGGTATGTCCTTAGTTGCCCCTTGTATTTCCACTGTTTCTGTGGTATACTGACTTGGGTCCACTAGGCTAGACTTCACAACTGAATCATAATCCAAACCTGTATCATAAAGGCACCTTATGGTGACCCCATTACAAATAACATCCTCACAAACTGGGGGGTGATAAGGTTCCTGCTGTCCCTTAGGATTAACCTTTAATCTTTGAGTCCCCGACTTCATTGCAGCAATGTTTGAAGGTTTCCTTCTACAAAATTCGGTGTTATGGTTATCTTTCTTGCACCATTTACACCATCTTTTTCCTTGGTTAAACGGTTTTCTTTCATTGGATTTTTGGTCATTGAACTGTGAGTTTCTGTCTCGGTAGTCATTTCTTGGCCGTTCAAAGTTTGTCCTACCTTTATTTCCCTGCTCCCTATTATCAAATTTATTAAATTGCTGTGGAGCTTTAAAATTGTCTATGTGCTTCTTTTTAGCACCACTTACCTCTGCCTGGGCTGCCTGATACCTTTCAGCGACATTTAAAACCTCTCCCAATTTCTCTGCACCTTGTTCCATGAGAAATTTTCTCATGTCTGGAGCCATGGACTCTCTCAATTGCTCAATCATGATCATTTCTTTAAGATCTTGGGTCTTCCCCAGAGCAGTCCATTTCTCCAAATGGGTTTCTAGTCTGGCAGAGAATTGGTGGTATGTCTCCCCAGACAACAGTTTGGCATTTCTAAATTTCCTACGATAAAATTCCCCATTTTTTTCTTACCTCAATAACAAAGCCTGCTTTAACATGTCATAATTCTCCTGGTCTTCTCTGTTCATTTTTGCGAAGACTTCGTAAGAAGTACCTCTCAGTCCCTGTGATAGCTTTAAACTCCACCTCTCTCTCTAACCCATATGTAGTAGCTAATAACTCAAAACGTCCTAGGTACCCCTCTATGTCATCGTCTTTTTCAACAAAATGGTCTAAATGAAACCCCATAGCTGATGTTGAGGCTCCCAGACTGGGCGTAGCATCTGAGGCAAAAGGGCTGGCACCATTTTCAGGAGCCTGGCCTTGTAGCTCCAGCTCCCTGAGTCGTAATTCGTGCTCCCTCTGCAACCTTCTATCTTCTGCCTCCCTTTCGGCCTTTTTATCTTCTGCCTCCCTTTGCTGTCGTTTTTCTTCTTTGTCAGCCTCAATCTGCAGCCTCTTAATTTCTCTATCAGCCTCAATTTGTAACCTCTTCTCTTCAGCTACCTTTCTATCTTCCCTTTCAATATATTTATCACATTCAGCCGTTACATATTGAATTAAAATCTGACCATCCATTCCCATCTCCTTTGCCGTCAGCACAGCAGCTGATCTAAATTTTGCCAGCTCCGCCATACTTTTTAAACAAATCTAGCAATGTGTAAGATAAAATTTCCAACCACTAAAGTACTTATAATTACTCAAATCTAAAATAATTCTAATTAATTAATTAACTACCACTGGCTGTGAAGATTCACCAACTTTTATTTTCAGGGACACTTTTAATTTTAAGGGACACTTTTAATTTTTATTATGTGTTCCCCTAATCTAATTCTCCCCCAGGAGATCCTACTATACTTAATGGGCTAATTATCCCGGGACAAAGAGACCCCAATATATGTAGTGGGTTTGATGGTATTGTATGATGGTGATATTTCTACGTGTGATGCATGAGGTCAGCTGTGAAGGCTCCTGAGATAAAATGTAGCTGTGAATTGTCAGAAGGCCCTTCTTGCTACCACTACGACCTCACACTTATCTTTTTTTTACTAATGAATGTGACTACGTTAAATGTCTAGGGTAATGATATGTAATGTGTTGTGGTAGTTTACAGACACACACACAGATATTTACTAAGTCTAATAATATTAATAAAATGTTATAATACACGGAACTAACTCAGTTGTGTAAAATTTTGATAGTAATTTTCTTACATTTATTTGTTCTGGACCAAGGTTTTATTTTGGCCAGAACATATGAAAGGTTTTAGAAGTTATGAAAAAATGCATGGATATTACATAATAAATGCAAGGTGTGTACATATATGTTACTAGACTAGTTAATTTTATTATTGGTTATAGTAGTAATCTATTGTGGGAGAACTTTTCATGGATGTGCTGTTGGGGTGGCCTCATCACTCCCTGTCTATGGCGATTACACAGTGTCCAGTTAATTGATGGAATTTTTATGGGTGTGTTTCTAATTAAGTTGAGTTGGTGAACTCTCAGCAGACCAGGCGCTCACTTAACTTGAAGGTGTAGCTCTGGTGCTGAGATCTGGTGGCCCCACCTCTCCGTGCTTGGGGGCAATATCAGAAGTCTGGTGGCCCCACCTCTCCGTGCTTGGGGGCAATATCAGAAATATGGTGGCCCCAACTCTCCGTGCTTGGGGGCTATAATAGGCTGCTCTGACCAAATATTACTGCACGGGTCCACTCTGGTAAAATTCAACGACTCATTTGACACCGCATTGGTGCCAACTGAAACTCACAGCTCTGCAATCAAAGTATTAATCATGTGTCAAAATTCCATCCTCTAACCATTGCTGGACACAACACTGCACAACAACAACACCACATAGACGGGTCAGATCTTTCTGACCAAACAACACATCTTACCAAGTTGGTTTCACATAGGATAAGTTCTCCCAGACTACAGATTCTGAAATATGTTCATTAGTTTCCTGCCATAAAATAGGATAGGTGATATGTTTCACTGATCTCAACACTTGATCTGTCCTTCCTAATCCTTGCTGGAGTTTATGTATTTTATTGTCTCTAGACCCTGAACTGGGGCGGGGGGTCTAGAGCGAACCATTACTTGTTGTAAGGAACAGATTATGCTATTGCAGTATCAAATCACTCGAACCTTAAACACATATTAAAATGTACAAAGAGATAATTTCAGTCTTACCAGAAATATGAATATAGTACACAGTTAAATAAATGCTAGCAAAACTCAGCTGAGCTGCTGGCCTTATGATGGCGTCCCTCTAAATACTTCAATAGCTTCTGGGAATTTACACCACTTGATAATTCAATGTGTCTACAAGGACAGCTAATACTGAATGGCACAAAATGCGCGTCTGAGCGCCGATAATATCTTCATCTATGGCCAATCGCTGCCTTTTCTTTTTTCAAATTCAAATATCCTACCACAAAGTCATTTCAGTCAAACCTCAGTCAAGTATGCCTTATTGTCTGTTGGTCCGTCCGTCTCTACTTGCGTTTCACAAAAAACACACTTGTTTTTTGAACCAACCCTGCTTTCCCCTAAACAATTTCGCCTTTAAAGTTATTTTTAGCCACAATTCACCATCCCACCCCGTCTCTTCATTCCACTAGATTTTAGCACTTGCGTCTTTCAAGGCCACAACTTTTTGAAAATTAGTGACAGGTTTTATCTCAATGCAGACGTTCGCTGATATGAACAACACAGTCTTTTGTCAATATCTTTCGTATTATCTGTCCGTCTGTATAAATGAAAGCATATTATTTCACTGCTCAAGATAGGCCATCCGGCCAGCTAGGTTTTATATTCCTAACATTATTATTAAGAAAAGTGACTTTTCCAATATTTTCTAGAATTTTCTGGAACGCGCTCATCACTGCATTCAAATAAACGGGCTAAGTTATAGCAAAAGCGTCCAATAAATGACTGTGGCGTATAATATCCAAGGTCCCTTTTGTCGATTTCTTTACTTTATGTCAACTTGGGGACGTGACTTTTTCCTCCTTTCCCCACCAATTTGCGTCCTTTTGCCTCGCTAGTTTCAAGCACGCGTTCAGTCAGATTTTTCCTTTTGATCGTTTTGCCTTCAAGTCTAACAATTTAATTTCCATGGCGGGTGATTACCCGCGGCGTGGGCGATCATGTATTCTAGCAGCTTACGCATTAGTTTTTATCCCTACGTTGTATCATTGGAGATATTTTAACGTTGTATCATTGTTAATTTTGTGACACAAGGTTACCAACGTGGAACTGATGACAAGAACTAGACAAGTGCCAGTGGAACAAGAGATGTGAAGAAGATGATGGCGATGGATAGGACACACACTGAGGAAACCTGTTGATATCATTACAAGGCAGACCTTGTTCTGGAACCCCCAGGGCAAGAGAGGCAGAGGTAGACCAAGAAGCACATGGAGAAGAGAGTTGGAAACAGAGATGAAAATGATAGGGAGAACGTGGAAGGAACTTGAGATGATGGCACGTGACAGGAGGACTTGGCATGTGTTTGTTGAAGGCCTATGCTCCTTTGGGAGTGGAGGGTTATGAATGAATATATCCATTTCGAATAACTCGAAAGCTGATAGCTTGAACCAAGTTCAGTTGATCAATGCGTCTGTGCATGAGGTGAATTCATCTACTCTAATCGTGGATTGCACGAAGTACATTTATTCAAGCAAGCTTCATTGCACAAAACACTTTTTACCTGCATATCATTTCGTGAACAGCAGTCTAGTCAGTGCACTTTTCAAGATCATACAGCAGACATTTTCCTGAGACAAATATCAACGGTTTGTCGAGGCTAGGGAGATTTCCAAGGGTAGGAGGATAGTATATCTTCCAAGTTCTCATTACTACGCGTCTTAGAGATAACCCACACGGCGTAACATTGGACAGTCAGTGCATACCATCGCATAATCATACAGTGAATGAAATTTGAAAGACTCATAGACAGGGTAGAGTGACATCAGTTTGGTAACTACATTTTTTGCATTTTATCTCTGTGTGTGTGTGCGCGTGTGTGAAATGTCTTTCATCTTTACGCCTTTTTACTTTTTAATAAGCCTATGTGTGTATATATTTAACTAATAAACGGTATAGCCGCGTTGATCATTACCTAGTTATTTAATGTATCACTCGTGATGTCTGTCTTGAATACTTACATATAGGTAAAAACCTTCATTGAAGAGGTTGAGGGCTTTTTTCTTTATCAAGATATGAGAGCAGATGCTAAGGTCGTAGGGAAATAGAAAACCTTCCAAGATTTATTAGAAAACCCTATCTAGTGGAAAGCATTCGCCTTCTCTTCTTCTTGTCCTTATCTGGAATAGGTCTCTTTCTTTCTTAAACGAGTCAATTTCTGGAGACCTTCTTGACAACATTAAATAGGCCACCCCAATCATAATGTAGCGGTGTGACCATTGGTATCCTGGCCAGTATATCATATACGACAGAGGCAACGCAGATGGCGACTGCAAATTAAAGCATTTGCTGATGTACTGCAGTGGAAATCCATGGCGCTCAAGGGCTACAACTAAAGTTTCTTATCCGTATATTAATTAGTATGCCTGTAAGAAAGGGTGGATGACGAGTGGCATCTTCATTCATTACTTTAGTAAAGAGCTGCATATAGAAACTGAAATCCTACTGCGTGTAAGAAGGAATTCCATTCAAAACTCTCCTTGTTTTCTGTACATGTACTTAATAACTTAATAGGAATGGTATATGTTAATTTAAGCTGTTTTTTATTACACGTATTTATTTTGTATTATTATGTACAGCGTTGCTGGAACTCATCCCCCTTACTTTACATGTATTTGAATGAGAAAACCTTGATTCATTTACGCGATTTCTGTTTACGCCAGGGTCTCATGAACGCATATATCGCATAAACAAAGAACTACCTATATATATATATATATATATATATATATATATATATATATATATATATATATATATATATATATATATATATATATATATATATAATTTCCCCCTTGCATGTATGATACCCAAAAGGGGACCAAAGAACAGTAACACCGTAATCTATTACGCATGTCGTAAAAGGCTAATAAGAAAGGTCGGGCATGGGGCCGGCAAGTCAATCTTGTTGAAAGTTTAAGAGTAAAAAAAACTCGGTGGTCCATGGTTCGATCCCCAGTTGAGGTTGAATTTTTAGACCGCAAACGGCTCCCGGGTCGACCAGCCTCATGAATCGGGTACCAGAGCAACTCTGGGAAGGTTAAGGCGGCCGGCGTGATGCTGACCACATCACCCCTAGTGTGCCGATGGTCAAGAAAATACGGGCCTAACACTATAGTCCCAATATGCCTCAATGGGCGTGTAACGGGATCCTTTACCTTTGACCTTTACCTAATATAAAAAAGGAATCCAAAGCAAATAAAAAGGTACAGGCTCATAGTAAAAAGTGCCGTAGAGGAATGAAGTGTTCGAGACTTCACATACTAGGACCAGTTTCCTTCCGGGTCTGCCTTGACCTTCCCTAATGCAAGAGCATAGTCTGGTACCTATTTACAATTGGGTTGACTGGATCATATAACCATCCGTTTTCGATCTCAGATTCTCTGTAACTGAGCCGCGAGAGGAAAGCCCACTAGCTTATCAGACGCTACCAGAGCAAATAATTCAGAAAATTCATCTTCCGTGTTTGCCTAATTTGCGAAATTAAATTCAACCATCAAGGACAGAAGAGTGTCATCTATCAAACAAGTTAACGACGCAGTCTTGAGAAAGACGAAACGAGTCCGGGCTTTTATCTCATAGGAAACTCGCCAGAGTTAGCACCTAGAATGTTTGGACACACGATCACCAGAGTGACACTGGTGACAAGAACCAGACAAGTGCCAGTAGAACAAGAGATGAGAAGAAGTTTCTAGCTATGGATGCATCACACACAATCAGAAAATCTGTTCATGGAATTACAAGGCAGTTCTTATTCTAGGATCCCCAGGTTATGAGAGTTAGAGGCAGACCAGACAAAATAAAATCACGTGGAGAAGAGAAGAAGATACAGACATAAATGGGATAAAAGAGACATGGAAAAAACCTTGAGAATTCAACATGAGATCGGTTATACATGGATAGAAAGGGAGGGGGGGCTTTCTCGGAGTGAGTCAACTATTCTAAACGAACAGTAACGTTTCACGCGCATGCGTTCATACATTACTTTACAGAAACTTCACTGTGCAAGTGGGTCATAGGCCACTCACGAGTGCACGAGAAAAAAAACAACCCACGTCTGAGCTTACAGAATTATTTTGCCTAAATGTTGAATATAAGGCACTAGCGGTGGATAGGACACACTCGGGGAAAACCTGTTGATAGTAGGACACGGCAGTACTTATTGTGGAATTCCCAGGGTAATTCCCATAGCAAAAACTGACGTAGGAGATGCAGTGCTAGATACTTCACTATACTAGATCCAGCTTTATGAGGTGGGGGTGACCAACTCCTTCCCTCGCTGCCTTTGCCTTCCCTAACTCAAGAGCAGTATCATGTACCCTTTTACAGACGAGTAGACTGGAGCGTGAAGCAACCATATTTTTATACAGGAAGCTGATAACTGTGCCACAAAATGAAAGTGCTCTAACCACTTGGCTCATAAAACAAACTGAGTCCGAGCTTGCATAATTATTTTGTCTAAATGTTGAAATTAGACATTGGCGTTGGATAGGAAACACATTGAAGAAATATGTTGATAGCTGTACAAGGCAGTCCGTGGTGTGGAATCCACATAGTAAGAAAAGTAGAAAGGGTCCAAAAAACTCTTGGAGAAGATAAATGGTAGCAGGCATGAATGTAATAAAGAAGACAAGTAAATATGGTACATGATAGGAAGACTTAGCGTGAATATGTTGAAAAACTATTTTTTTTTTTTTTTTTTTTTTTTTTTTTTTTTTTTTTTTTGTAGAGCTGATGTGTTGAATTCTTCGATGATGACACAGTTGTGTTTCCGTACTTTTTTGCTAAAACAGTGTGGTTATGCCAAAGACTGAGATACTTATGGAAGCAGAAATAATCGAATAAAGAAGTGCATTAAACAAAATAACGTGGAATAAAAAAGAGAGGAGCGATAATACAAATTAGTGTCATGAAAATAACATATTTTGGACATAAAACGTAACATTATTAAACCAGCCATAAAATCTATTGTAGAAATGTAGTTATATTGTGAATACCCCGGGACAGCTAAAATTAAGGGTTGCGGTTATCGGCCTAAATATTTTCTGACTCCGACTTTTGAAATGTTACGAGTCCGTCTCCCGACCTCTGACTCCTACAGTTTTTTTTTAAACTGGCAATATGGCATAAAAAAGAACATTTTTTATCAACTTCACCACTCCGATTCCCGTATCCACTGCCCTGCTAAAAATAGTCATGAGGATGCCCTGAAAGAGGCCACTAACTCAATCCATTTTCTTGGAGCATGTTATGAGAACAGTGTATAGGGCAATTTTTACTATCTTGCAATATAATACATTTATATTCTTATTATGTTCGCAAATATTTTGTAAGCAAAGTATTTCCTTTTTAAGTGCTTAAGGAGAAGTCATTTTTGGGTTGCTTCCCTTGAAAATAGTTCTGTCATCTTCGATCGGACTCCGCAGACGACTCTAGGCCTACTGCGATTTATTCTGTGGCTGGGTAGGAATAGATTGTTCTTGCTTCAGTATATCTATGGCCTGAATTTATACGTAGTGTTTGTATGAGTAGGACGAGTCTGTCTTATATATGGATATCTTTGCATTTCTAAGTCGAACTAATTTGGTTGTCGCTAGAAAAGGTCAAAGGCTATGCAGCGGAAGTATCGCTAGCAAAGGGTGTGATCCATGGCTGTCATCCTGTGAGGATGCCGAGTTTTGTTGTAGCAGGCTTTTTGCCGAAATAGTGATCTATATATGGATGGGGAAAAGTGATAATCATTTAGACATGTTGTATGTACTTTACCCCAGTGTTTATTCTCTTTTGCCAAGGAATGGCAAAGTTATATTTCGCATAAAAAGGTAAAACCACAATTTATTATGAACTTGGGCTTCGCCATCGTTGTTGATAAGCAGATGCACAGTGGTACTTTTAAAAAGAATATCCATTCAAAGGAAGAAGACATTCCTATGTATCAGCACTGGATTGGATGATATTATTCAATTACCTCTATGAGAGAACCTATGAAGAAATGAGGACATTTAATGAATGACTAATTTTGGTCTATATTCTATAGTGAGTGAAGCTCACGAGAGAGAGAACAGCCATGTTGAAATTCATATACTTTGTATTTATCGAGTGAGGAAAAGGGATGCCTGTACTATCGCTCGATGAACCAAGAGATCACTGCTACATGTGAGAACCCATGTCTGGGATTCCTATATTATGAAATATATATATATTGAACTTTACGTGAAGGAATATTCGCTAGACGAGGTTAGGTCTAGGAGCCTTCCTATGTATTGGTTATGGTCTGACGTGCCCAGTCAGTAAAGCCAGATGGTTTACATGATGGAACGCTGAATGCTTATTTACGAATGCTCCATTATGATATTTGCCAAGCATGAATGCTAACTTAAGATGATATTCCTGTGATCAACATTATGCTGTCTATGTCGACATTTGTTCCTGTAACCATACACGTACTGTCCAAGTGTGCGTCCCATTAAATGTTATAAAAAGACCACCGTAGTTCCAGTACTTCTTGAATTCGAACAGTGTGAGTATGAGTGATGTACTACCAACCTGTCAACTCTATCGAATCATTCTACCATTCGCGTACTGACATTCAGATACACACTCATTGTTTACACTCACATTCTTGTCGGAGCCTCATCACGTTCCAGGACAAGATGACCTGTATGACCAAAACTGTGCTGGGTTTGATGAGTTGACAATCGTTACACTTTACTACACCAGTCCCAACATCTACATTTATCCACTGGTGGACATTCACATCATTTAGCAAATAAAGCATGATTCAACAACTAGTAGCCAGTATGAGTTAACAACTACACACACAAAGAGGTTTAACAACTGGTGTGCCAGCTTCCTGGGTCAACCTGCACAGTGACCATATTGAGAAGTAAACTACTGAGACCAGACGTTCCTTGGGGTCTGTTACGACACACAAATACATCAACAGTACAACTCTACAGTGATGTCAGCGTGACCTGTCCTGTCGAGAGTATGCAGTAACTAGGTCAGGGTTTGTTGACATTTGGTTCATTGGACATTTGCCATACAACTGACAGTGTTACACAGCAAGCTTGGTTGAAACATAGAACATTACACATCAGGACTGGAGAATATTTGACAGTGTTTGCGAAAGAAAATGTTATTGAACTGAGAAGTCCTACATTGATTGTTATCATTCAAATCAACGATGGAGCTTCTATTTCTGTGTTGAATTTAAAATAATTAGACCAGAAGTATTTGTTTAATAAAGTACCACAGTACTGTACTATTAGGCAGTGTAACTGAGCCTTCATTCCAACACATTCTTTCTGCAACACTCTATTTACATCATATTGCCATACTATTTATGCATTTATGTATTTATGTTTAACTATTTATATGTGATATTTGTTTGTATCCAGCGGGTTGTTGTTTCGGTTGGGCGGTGTCACACAGCAGAGTATCCCACGTAATAGAGGGTCTGATGTGTGCGTTTCTATAGGTGCAATTTTCTTCATTGGAAAATTTGCTGCGACAGCTGTTGCTATTAGTGTTAGCTGTGAAGTCTGTACTCATTGTTGTTTTTGTAATATTCCTCTGTTCTTTAGTTTGTTTTGATTTGTTTGTAATTTGTTGGTCTACCCTATTCTATCTTTCAGTTCTATTCTCAATTTATATTTATATACTGTGGCGTTATTTGTATTTGTTATCCTCTTGCGGTTTATCTTTTATTGTTTTTCCAATTTTATTTATTTCATTTCCGCAAATGTTTTCATGTTTTTCTGTATAACTGTTTTGTTTTGTGCCTGATCGACATACACTATTTAAAATATAGTTGATCATATAAATTGATGTACAAGAATCAACTGATAGTTAATTACTATTACTAAAGGTACACAGTTGATGATATAAAACACTATTTCTGGTGCACTGCACTTATATTATAGAGTGAACCAGCAACTTATAGCTGTTATTATATAAGGATTTATACAAGACCTTTGTAAGGCTTGTTTCCCACAGTGATTGGGATAGTTAAGTACTATTTTTCACAGGTTACAAAGTTATCATACAAAGTCTTTGATTAAGACTAAGAAAGTAAATTTATTTACTTTTGCAAATTACTGATCTTATTAGACAAGATGTCTGCCTTGGATTATTTTATCACACAAGGCAGGGCTCTTGATAAGACTGGTCAGCAGTTAGAAGAATGGGCAGTTGCTCAATATGACAAAGCATTGGCTGCTGAAGAAAGAAAAGCATTGATTGAAGAAAAGAAATTAGAAGCTGAGGAAAGAAAATTACAAAGAGAGGATGAACAAAAGAAATTGCAGATACAGACTGATGAAAAAAAGATTCCAGATGGAAATGGAAAAAGAGAAAAGAAAAGATGAAGCTGCTGCTGAAGAGAAAAAATTACAGGCTGCTGCAGAAGAGAGAAAATTACAAGCTGAAGCTCAAGAAAAAAAAGCAATAAGAGAACATGAACACCAAAAAGAACTTTTAGCATTTGAGTTAGAAAAGTTAAAGTTAACAAACATAAGTAATGTTAATCAAGCATCTAGTGGTAATGGTAAACCCTTTACTTACAAGGTCAAGGTACCAGCGTTCAACCCTTCCAGTGATGACATAACATTCTGGCTAAACAGATTTGAACGCTCGTGTCGAGCACATAATGTGGACAAATCACAATATGCTAACCAGTTATCAGAAAATCTGAAAGGTGATTCTCTGACTAGTTTAAGTTTGGTTGAAGAGGCTGACAAAGATAACTATGATGTTATTAGGGCAGCCTTATTAAAGAAGTATCAGTTGTCTGAAGAGGGTTATCGGAAGTTGTTTAAGACAATGGTGCCTGAGGCAGGTGTAGAATTCTCAGAATTCATTGCAAGGACACGACTTACATTTGATCGTTGGATTGAGCTATCCAAAACAGAAAAGACTTATGAAGCCCTTATGGACTTGATACTCAGAGACAAGATTATGTCAAGTATAAATAAACCTTTCCTCGAATTCTTACATGAGCGTAAACCTAAGTCTCTAAAAGAAATGGAACAGTATTGTACCCAATACGTCACTGCACATCCGGACGTAGCTATTAGCAATAGTAAGGTTAAAGAAGGTATGCCAGTTGCTTCTGCAACACCATACAACCCTAATCACTCTCACAAATTCCAAGGACCTCAAAATAGGTTTAATAAAAAAGGTAACTATTACAGTTATCAGAACCAAGGTAACCAATCATTTCAGGGTTCTTCTTCGAATACCTGGAGAAGAGCTGACAGCCCTCGATTCAGGGGTGGTCATAATTACAGGAACTTTCGCAAAGGAAGTCATTCTAGAAACTATCCAAGTTTTCCTTCATGGAGACAACAGGATCATAATTACCGAGATACTCATTATAATGAATATGATGATAGTAACCAAAGGAGCTATGATTCAAACCCGAGTAGAGGTTATAATAGTGGAAACAATGATAAGTACAGAGGCAATAATAACAGAGGTAGAGCACAATTCAAAAAACATAAAGCTCATTACCAGGCGAACTCTGCACAGCAAGGGTCCCACGAAGCCTATAAACAAAATAAAGATAATGATGACTCTAATAATATGGCATGTGCCGCTTTTGATTTTGGGAGAGCATCTCAGTGCCCCCAATGCAAAACATTATTTGAGCCAACCACAGTGTCTACTTTAAGCTGTGGCCATCCTCTTCCCGCTCTTCCTGCGTCAATCGCGCATGATGGGAGAGGTTCTCTTGTCTTACACAAAGGTTTAGTAAATGACAATCCAGTCTCAGTACTTTTTGATTCTGGATGCACAACTATTGGGGTTAGGCAGTCACTCATAGATCCTTCTCATTCTACAGGCAAAGTAGTCAAATGCGTAACATTTGGCGGCACCATAGAGAAATACTCTACCGCTATCATTAGGATTGCTACTCCTTTCTTCACAGGAGATGTACACGCATGTCTTTTGCCGGATCCGATCGCTGATCTTATCATCGGTCGCATTCACGGAGTCAAAGAATGCACTCCGGAGCAAATTTCCGTTTGGGAAAATCAAAATATGCAATCTGCTAATGCAGTAGTCACTAGAGCTCAAGCTCTCAATATGCCTGAAACTTCATCTGTTGAAGATAATGAAGTGCATAACCAAGATGATCCCTTGGTAATTTCTCGTGACTCGTTTATAAAAACAACAAGAAGAAGATCCGACTCTTAAGAAATTCTTCACTCTTGTAACAAAAGGTGATCCGAATAAAGATTCAAATTGTAAATCTTGGATTACAATGAAGAATGGCGTACTTGTACGTATGGTGCAAGACTCCACTAAGTCAAGTCATTCTCAGATTCTTGTACCCAAGAATTTGAGAGTTAAGATCTTACAACATGCACACGACTCTCAGTGTGCTGGTCACATGGGTTTTTCCCGTACAAAGTCAAGAGTTCTTGCGGCTTTCTTTTGGCCTTTTGTGAACAAGGACATACGGATCTATTGTCGATCCTGTAAAGTATGTCAAGAAGTCAAATCCAAAGGTCCTCGTCATGCTGCGCCTATTCAGGCTGCAGATATTCCTATTCGTCCATTCCAGAAAATGGCGATAGACATCATTGGTCCATTCAAGATCAAATCTGCTAGAGGACATCAGTTTATCTTAACGTGTGTAGACATGTGCACACGTTGGCCAGAGGCTATCCCTCTAAAGAGCATTACTACCGCTGACATTGCAGATGCTCTTTGGCTTATATTTTCTCGGCTGGGATTCCCCGGAGAAATATTATCAGATCATGGCACCCAACTGATATCGGATACCATGTCTCAAGTAATGTCTACTCTACAGATAGAGAGATCTTTGAGTAGCATCTATCATCCTATGTCCAATGGGATGGTCGAGCGACTAAATAGAACACTTAAGAACTTATTAGGGAAGATAACTGAGGATCATCCTCAGGATTGGGATAGGGTTTTACCCGCGGCCCTCTTCGCGTACAGAGAGGTCCCCAATGAACATACAGGGTTTTCGCCCTTTGAACTTGTCTTTGGCGCGCGACCGCGCGGCCCAATGTCTTTGCTGCATGATCTTATAACAGCTGACAATATTGACGATGACACAAAATCTTCTTACGAGTATGTCATCGCGCTGAGACAAAAGATTATCGAAGCATGCAAATTGGCAACGTCCTCTTCTGAGTTTGCTAAGCAGAAGGCAAGACAATTTGCTAATAAGAAGAGAACTTTACGACAACTTTGTCTTGGTGACAAAGCATTTGTTTTGCTACCTTGTCGTGAAAATAGACTCCTTATTAGTTGGAAAGGTCCGTACGATATAATATCGAACATTTCAGATGTTGACTACATCGTCGATATTAACGGGAAGCATAAAACCTTCCACATCAATATGCTTACGGAGTTCCATGAACGTCCTGACTATCTACAGCCTATTTTCCAGGCAACGGACGATTCTCATGTCAAACATGGTCATTACTCATCACTGTCTGTAATACAGGATGAGGAAACAAGTTTTTCGGATGTTAATCTCCCGCTTCCAATGATCCCACTTCATTCTAGTGAATCATGGAAAGACGTTACTGATTCTCCTGATTTGTCTCTAGGAGAACGGCGACAAGTTTCGTCTATGTTACAAACATTTCAGGATGTCCTCACTGACATCCCTGGACAAACTCATGTCATTGAGCATGACATTGTTCTAACTGAACATACTCCAATTAGGGTTAGGCCTTATCCTATCCCTATACATTTCCAAACACAGGTTGAAAAGGAGTTGGATGAAATGATAGATTTACAAATAATCGAACCATCCACTTCTGCATATTCTTCGCCGATGGTTATTGTTCGAAAAAAAGACAATAACATACGTCTTTGCGTTGACTATCGCAAATTGAATCAAGTTACGAAGTTCGATGCTGAACCTATGCCTTTACTAGAAGAGTTACTTACTCGTCTTTCTAAATCGCATTTTTTCACTAAACTTGATTTGTCTAAAGGATATTGGCAAGTTCCATTATCCGAACGCGCCAAACCTCTTACCGCTTTCTCTACTCCCAGAGGCCTTTTCCAATGGAATTTTATGCCTTTCGGCCTTATGAACGCACCAGCTACATTTGTACGCATGATGCGTCGAATCCTATCGTATCGGTCAGATGTCATTGCTTATCTAGACGACATCTGTCTTTTCAGCGATACTTGGGAAGATCACTATTCAGGATTAGTTGAATTATTATCAACTCTGCGTGAGTATAACCTGACAGCAAAACCATCTAAAGCTTGTATTGGCTTTAGCGAAATTGCTTTCTTAGGCCATCGAGTAGGTCACGGTTTCTTGAAGACAGAAGACCATAATATCACTAAGATACTTAACATCTCTATCCCTAGGACTAAAAAGCAAGTGCGAAGTCTTTTAGGTCTCATACAATTTTATGGACGTTTCATTCCGAATCTGTCCTCTATCATGGCACCTCTCTCTACACTATTAAAGAAAGGGTCGCCTAACATGGTTCACTGGTCTCATGAATGCCAATCTTCACTAGAGAAGATCAAAACTATGTTTTCATCACCACCTATTTTAGTGTTCCCTACAACAGATAAGACATTTGTTCTTCGTAGTGACGCTTCATCCACTGGGATTGGAGCGGCACTAATGCAAGAGTACTCTGGAACTCTGCATCCTGTAATGTACATATCCAGAAAACTTAATGCTGCAGAAAGGAATTACTCGGTTTTAGACCGTGAATTATTGGCAATGGTTTGGTCAATTCTCAAACTCCAAAGATTCCTTCTGGGCGCGCATTTCGTAGTGGAAACTGACCAAAAAA
The DNA here is from genome assembly GCA_024509875.1 of Oreohelix idahoensis. Classification (NCBI taxonomy): domain Eukaryota; kingdom Metazoa; phylum Mollusca; class Gastropoda; order Stylommatophora; family Oreohelicidae; genus Oreohelix; species Oreohelix idahoensis. Next base: position 12,482 of record JAMPIV010018578.1, on the reverse strand, counting down.
GCTCTTACGGCTATCCAAAGTAAAAACTTGAAGAGCTCGAGATCAACTCGATACGCAATCGCTCTTCAACCTTTTCATTTTTCGGTACGAGCTATCCGTGGTTCAGAAAATGTGATGGCGGACATTCTGTCCAGATGCCCACATGATGCCACTTAACTGTTAAATATTGGATCTTTTTATTATGTATAACTTTACAACAGTTATTTTTTGTTTCTTTACTAAGATACACATTTGTAATTTAATAATAGAATGATGGTATCGCTACTTAGCGGTTTATTGATGTTAATTCACCGCTGTTCTTTGATGATTGTTTCTTCATAAATCATAAATTTAAGATTGTAGTGTGAATTTTTGGTATGCATTGTATAATTACCAGAATTGTATTATACGTACATCACACCTTCCTGGAAACATTTATTCGTAGGGAAACAATTTCTCTCAGATTTTGAGATATATATTCTCACCAGTCATATTAGGAATTATAGTTATTCCTGATATTTTCATCTGCGCAGTATTCTTGCGTTGTGAGCCTATTCTAAGGTGCTCCTAGATGTATTTAAAAAAAAAAATTATTTTTTTTTTCCCGGGAGGTGTGGTAAGACTGTAAAGGGCAATTTTTACTATCTTGCAATATAATACATTTATATTCTTATTATGTTCGCAAATATTTTGTAAGCAAAGTATTTCCTTTTTAAGTGCTTAAGGAGAAGTCATTTTTGGGTTGCTTCCCTTGAAAATAGTTCTGTCATCTTCGATCGGACTCCGCAGACGCCTCTAGGCCTACTGCGATTTATTCTGTGGCTGGGTAGGAATAGATTGTTCTTGCTTCAGTATATCTATGGCCTGAATTTATACGTAGTGTTTGTATGAGTAGGACGAGTCTGTCTTATATATGGATATCTTTGCATTTCTAAGTCGAACTAATTTGGTTGTCGCTAGAAAAGGTCAAAGGCTATGCAGCGGAAGTATCGCTAGCAAAGGGTGTGATCCATGGCTGTCATCCTGTGAGGATGCCGAGTTTTGTTGTAGCAGGCTTTTTGCCGAAATAGTGATCTATATATGGATGGGGAAAAGTGATAATCATTTAGACATGTTGTATGTACTTTACCCCAGTGTTTATTCTCTTTTGCCAAGGAATGGCAAAGTTATATTTCGCATAAAAAGGTAAAACCACAATTTATTATGAACTTGGGCTTCGCCATCGTTGTTGATAAGCAGATGCACAGTGGTACTTTTAAAAAGAATATCCATTCAAAGGAAGAAGACATTCCTATGTATCAGCACTGGATTGTATGATATTATTCAATTACCTCTATGAGAGAACCTATGAAGAAATGAGGACATTTAATAAATGACTAATTTTGGTCTATATTCTATAGTGAGTGAAGCTCACGAGAGAGAGAACAGCCATGTTGAAATTCATATACTTTGTATTTATCGAGTGAGAAAAAGGGATGCCTGTACTATCGCTCGATGAACCAAGAGATCACTGCTACATGTGAGAACCCATGTCTGGGATTCCTATATTATGAAATATATATATATTGAACTTTACGTGAAGGAATATTCGCTAGACGAGGTTAGGTCTAGGAGCCTTCCTATGTATTGGTTATGGTCTGACGTGCCCAGTCAGTAAAGCCAGATGGTTTACATGATGGAACGCTGAATGCTTATTTACGAATGCTCCATTATGATATTTGCCAAGCATGAATGCTAACTTAAGATGATATTCCTGTGATCAACATTATGCTGTCTATGTCGACATTTGTTCCTGTAACCATACACGTACTGTCCAAGTGTGCGTCCCATTAAATGTTATAAAAAGACCACCGTAGTTCCAGTACTTCTTGAATTCGAACAGTGTGAGTATGAGTGATGTACTACCAACCTGTCAACTCTATCGAATCATTCTACCATTCGCGTACTGACATTCAGATACACACTCATTGTTTACACTCACATTCTTGTCGGAGCCTCATCACGTTCCAGGACAAGATGACCTGTATGACCAAAACTGTGCTGGGTTGATGAGTTGACAATCGTTACACTTTACTACACCAGTCCCAACATCTACATTTATCCACTGGTGGACATTCACATCATTTAGCAAATAAAGCATGATTCAACAACTAGTAGCCAGTATGAGTTAACAACTACACACACAAAGAGGTTTAACAAACAGCAAACCTAGAATTTATTGTGACAAAAATATCGAGGACGTTAAAGAGAGAAGGGACTGGACAACCTGGCATCGTGGCATGGAAAGAAGCGACAACAGAATTGAAATACAGCACTGGAGAAAAGAAGCTGTGGGGAGACATGATCATCTGAGCCAGCTGTCATTGTAATTAAAGAAGAATAATTAAATGTAAAACGTTATTGTAAAAAAAAAAACATTTTTTTTTTTTGCCAGTTCCATACTTTCCATAACTGGGTCTCTCCATCTCTTTTTGCCAGTTCCATACTTCCCATAACTGGGTCTCTCCATCTCTTTTTACCAGTTCCATACTTTGCCAATTGTTGTCATAGCCAGGAGTGGAATTGAGGACGAGCTCTCAATATCTGACCAAATGCTCCTAAGGCGTGCGTAACACAAAGCCTCTGACAACAAAAGTCCAACTCCTGGCCTTCTCGTGGCAGCACCGTTTAATACTTACAGGAGAAGGGGCGAAAGGCGAGTGTCTGGCGCCTTAAAACCAGATTGCTCCAGGTACATTTTTGTATGTACCTGCAAGGATACTTGGAGAGGAGACGGGCACCGCCAAGCAAACCTCTTGCCCACTGAAATGCTATGATGGAAAGTCAACTCAGTAATAATATGCCGGATCGGCCGAGGCCCGGATTAACAACGACCGCGCTCATCTGGGTGGAGAGGTGTGGCCGGGTGGGGGCCTGAGTGGTGTTGGAGGATCAGTGGGTTGTGTGATTGGGGAGGTACAAACGGGGGTTGTGGTTGTGGGGAATGCAGTCGAGGGTTGGGGTGGGTTGATGTGTCCTCTGTGAGGAATTGAAGGATGTAGTTAGTGGGTTGGGTGTAGGTGAGGCGTTGCTGTGGGGCGGTGTGAATGGGTCTTCTTGGTCTTTCTAACGTATTTAAGCGGGGAGTTCGATAATGGGGAGGGGGAGGAAAGGGATAGGTGTACCATTGTGTTGTGTGGGGGGTTTTGGGGGGTGGGGGTGGGGGGGGGGGTCTTGGAATGGAAGGAAGGAGGGGGGGGGGGGGGGGAGTGGTGGAGGGGGAAAAGTTTTAGAACTGTTAGTTTAGGGGGGGTACGTTAAATGGGGGTAGGGGGTTGAAGACGTATAACACCTTGGTTGGGTTTGTTATAATTTTTTTTGGTATAGGTAATAGTTTGGTAGTGAATGGGGAGATCAAGTAAAGAAATCCAAGACAAGACCTTGAGATGGACCCTCATCTGCCATGACAAGACTGAATGTGATCTGGAGAAGAGTAAAAGTATCATCAGTTTTTCTGTGGAAGATCAAATTATTACAAATCAACTTGTATTATCTATTCTCTTATATGGGTGTGAGAGCTGGGACACTCAACTGCAGATACGGAGCGAGGATGAAAACAGGCTATCGAGCAAAAATGTATAAGAAGAATTTTGCGCGTTTGCTTATAAAGAGCACGAACTAACCACATGACAGGTATGCAGACGCCAGAGAAGAACACCCCGCAATTACACATAGACTCAGGCCTCCACTAACCCCTTTTGCACAGTAGTTGTCCCGTCCGAAACCTTGCCCAAAATTACCTACGGGCATGTAACTCTGTCATGGTCCCGCAAGCAAGGTCCATTAAATGTTCGCCATACACTCGATACCATCCACGCCTAAACTACCAATCACCACCAGTGTAAACCTACTCATTACCCCTGCTCCTCTTCCAACCCCGACAATCCTTTGCATAAGATCGCCGCACCACACCATTTCCTTGACCCTGGAAATAACGCACCCAATACCCGGTCTGTTGAGGGGTTGGGGTGGGGGGGTGGGACGCAATCATCGTCAAGGATATGAGAGCAGTGTATGACCCATGTCTGCTGATGCATATACCACCATGGCACCACTTACCTGACCCATGAACGGGTAACGTGGTTGAGATAGATGCTACTTTCCATAACTGGGTCTCTCCATACACTTTTTTTGCCACACTCCATAACATTCCATAACAGTGGTTCTCTCCATCACTTTTGCCGTTATAATGAATATCATGCCTTCATTATTACAGGACAGTTCGTCTTGGTCATGGCTTGTCCTTTTTGTTTAGTTTGTTTTTGTTTTATATAGATTTTTTTTTTTTTTTTGGGGGGGGTGGGGGTGGGGGGAATGTAGTTTCAATTATTTTAACTTGGGGTGTGGGGGTTGGGTAGGTGTAGTATAGTGCCTTTAAAATTATGAAGGTGCTAAAAAGCAAAGGAATGAAAAAAGTACATTAATGCAGGAGATCAGCGTTTAGACCACCAACATACCAACATTTGGTTACAATAAAAAGAACATAAACACCCTAGCTAAGAACCATAATGAAAGGAAGACGGGAAGGCAAACGTGCAAGAGGAAGACAGCGCTATATGTGGGAAGACAGCATCAGGAGTAAGAATCTATAAGGGTGCACCATCAAGACAAGAGACAGAAGCCGCTGGAGATCCATTACAGCCAACCTTTGATGTGAGGATAGCAGCAGATAATAATGACTGTGCCTTGAAATTTTTGAGAACATCGTATACATATAAGTATGTTAACATTAAAGTTTATTTGGGTAGCTGGTGAAGAAGTGTCGTTACTCCTTCTGACATCGATAAAAAATGGATGAAAATATTACACTGTTCAGTAACATCGTATGAGGACAGCCATTCAGAATGTGTGGTGCGTCGCCAAATCAATAGCATTGATACAGAGCATAAACCCTTATATTAGCATAACTCTCGTCGTTCTCGGGGGGCCATAAACATACGAAAGTGGTGTCTACCTTGTTAGATACGTCTGCTGGCTCCAACATATCAATGTTTGTTAATTGTTTACCTTCTCTCACACAAACATGTAACACAATCATGCAGTCTCGATCGGGCTGACGATATCACATATTCTACCCTTAACACAACTCTCCAAAACTGTCACAACATACACACTTTCCCACCCACTCACACAACTATGTAAACCGTTTGAAACTAACACAAAACACCCACAGACCGACAAGTCTCTAATACCAGGCATACTTTCCGCTATTACGAAATGTTAATATTCCCATACCACAGTTAGCTAAGCTAATATACGTCGTTCAGGCGAATCATATAGCCCTAATTATCACTTGTACGATGCATGTACGGTACTACCTTGTTCAAATTAGTCATTTAAATTATGCACAACAGACGTAAATAAAGCATTCAAAGTTATAAAAAAATAACAATACGCAATGCGATTTCGCCATAACTGGTATACTTAAAGTAAGCAACATACAAAATATGTAGCTTCAACTTATATTGTCAGAAAAGTTGTTAACGAATACTACTACTTAACTGAAACTGTTACCGTCCACACACATAAAACTGTTTGTATGAGGCGAAGCGTCGGAAAGCGAATCGTCGTAAAAGCGGAGTTCGCCTGTAATGTTTCTCACACACAACACGGCTATAGCCTCACTCTGATTCAATATGTCTGACACACCAAAGATACAGCCTCAACACAATCTTGTAAATGTGTTTAATGTACACACAACATACACCCTCATACGTGTCTCTATATAATGTCAAGACACACATAAACAACAAACACCCGTACACAGTGTTCTATAACCCTTTCATACACAACACACTTAATTGCAATAAACAGAATATATTTCTCTGATGGTTTTAAAAAAAAAAGCCCACGTTTCCTATGCAGCTCATACACAAGTGTTGTGCCCACAATGGACCGGAAATGACAATATCCACCCAGACAATACAAAGGTTACGAACCAGCATCAAACACGAATCAGCTGTCAATCACAAAACCCTTAATAACAGCATTGTATGTTTCAGTATAAATTGTAAGCAAACGACCGAACAGACTGAAGAAACAATTTTTTGAAAGTAGTCATTCGCCAACAGGAAACGCAAACCGTTCCTTCTACGCCAGCTAAACAATTTGGTATAAGAATTAATATTGGTTGTGAGTTGAAATCAACCGGGACAGCTCTTTTATCTTCTGGAGTTCCACACTCGAAACAGTGTAAAATTTCTATAACAAGTATCCATTTACTGACTTTCTAGTCACCTGAACACATCTACCGACGTTTTAAATAAAATCGTGAATTTACCGACCCGACCGGCCCTTGGACAAAATTGGTAATCAGCTGAGGCATCAGAATGTCAACTAGCATGGTATAATGTTTATTCCCTATCAAGAGTGAGGTCGAACTTATCCGTCCTACACTCAGCAGGGACATTTCTCCTAAACATAATGTACCTACCAGTTAAACATGGGATCCTTACTCTGATATTGACCCACCTTGAAACGTGTTCATTTTTCAACCGTGACAAAAAGAGGATAATCTGACCCGCTCTATACTATATATAGCCTGCAAACAGGGCTTGGGCTCAGATATCTTGACGATTCATTCCTGCTCTACAGTATGCTTCTTTTTTTGCCGGGAGATGAGTGTTTTGAAATATGCCTGTAATCCACAAAGAAAATTTAACAGGTTAAAAATAAGTCCCTCAAACAATTAAGTATAACAAATGATATATTAAAGAGCATATGGTAAAAAAGGGGTACACCATCCACAACGACATGTACTCGAAACCCCATAAACTATTTACAGCTTGGGAAGGACAACACATTGTAATGTAGTAATTGATTTTTTTTTTAAATATAAGCCACTAAATACCAGCGTAATCTAGAATCCTACATGTGGGTAAAACGGGTAATTGCCGTGCACAGAATAAACATGATATGGACCACAAATCTGTCAACTTCACCTTACAATTAATCCAAACCATCAGTAATTATCTTCTGTCAGTTACCAAAACGTCCATACGAGGCCCCTCAGTAATTCTTTGATAGACTGACATTTTCAGGGCTTCGTCAAATCAAATCCGGAACGTCAATCAATAAATATAGAAGGAGGATTCATCATGCACAGGGCCGATTAAGCCGTAAATGCTTGTACAGAATTAAGCTAAAGAAGGATGGATTACACATGAAGGCTAACGGCTTTAAGCCAACAAGGACCGGATTAAGCCAAGAATGGCCGGATTAAGCCAACACAGACCGGATTAAACCAAGAAGGGTCGGATTCAGCCAACAAGGACCGGATTAAGCCAAGAAGGGCCGGATTAAGCCAACAAGGGCCGGATTAAGCCAAGAAGGGCCTCTAGACTTTTTGGTGTTTGCCCTCCCTTCCCCCCTTCACCTAATAGGCAATAATTTATTTATTTTTTTTCAAACCCCTTGTAGTGAAATTGACAGAGATACAACGGTAAAATACCTCCAAAGATAACATGTAAGGATAAAAACACATGGCTTAGCGTGGCTGATGATAGGTAATGATCGCCCAGACCGCGGGGTCATCAGCCTCCATAAAAAATTGACTTGCTAGACAGGATGTGGGAACGGCGAGATTTTCACGAATGTATTAAATATGAACAGGTTGAGGGTGAGTGCGTAAGCGGGTTTGGGGATCACGGTCCCCCCCCCACCCCCCCGCCCCCACCCCCCACCCCCCCCCCCCCCCCCCCCCCCCCCCACCCCACACCCACCCCACCCCCCACCCCCCCACCCCCCCCCCCCCCCCCCCACCCTCCCCACACCCCCCCCCCCCCACCCCCCCCCCCCCCCACCCCCCCCCCCCCCCCCCCACCCCCCCCCCCCCCCCCCCCCCCCCCCCCCCCCCCCCCCCCCCCCCCCCCCCCCCCCCCCCCCCCCCCCCCCCCCCCCCCCCCCCCCCCCCCCCCCCCCCCCCCCCCCCCACCCCCCCCCCCCCCCCCCCACACCCCCCCCCCCCCCCCCCCCCCCCCACCCCCCCCCCCCCCCCCCCCCCCCCCCCCCCTCACCGCCCCCCCCCCCCCCCCCCCCCCCCCCCACGCTTCTCCCCCCCACCCCCCCGCCCCTCCGCCCCCCCCCCCCCCCAGGACCCCCCCCCCTTAAGAGTTGGGGGAGCCCCCCCTCCCCCCCCCCCCCCCCCCCCCCCCCCCCCCCCCCCCCCCCCCCCCCCCCCCGCCCCCCCCCCCCCCCCCCCCCCCCCCCACCCCACCCCCCCCCCCCCCCGCCCCCCCCCCCCCCCCCCCCCCCCCCCCGCCCCACCCCCACCCCCCCCCCCCACCAACTCACCCGCCCCACCCCGCCCCCGCCCCCCCCCCCCCCGACCCCCCGCCCCCCCCCTCCCCCCCCCCCCCCCCCCCCTCCCCCCCCCCCTCTCCCCCTCCCCCCCCCCCTCCCCCCCCCACCCCCCCCCCCCCTCCCCCACCCCCCCCCCCCCCCGCGCCCCACCCCCACCCCCCCCCCCACCCCCCCCCCCCCCCACCAACCCACACTCCCACCCCCCCCCCCACCCCCCCCCCCCCCCCCCCCCCCCCACCCCCCCCCCTCCCCCCCCCCCACCCCACCCCCCCCCCCCCCCCCCCCCCACCCCCCCATCCCCCCCCACCCCCCCCCACCCCCACCCCCCCCCCCCCCCCCCCCCCCCCCCCCCCCGCCCTCCCCCCCCCGCCCTCCCCCCCCCCCGCCCCCCCCCTCCCCCCCACCTCCCCCCCCCCCCCCCCCCCCCCCCCCCCCCCCCCCCCCCCCCCCCCCCCCCCCCCCCCCCCCCCCCCCCCCCCCCGCCCCCCCCCCCCCCCCCCCCCCCCCCCCCCCCCCCCCCCCCCCCCCCCCCCCCCCCCCCCCCCCCCCCCCCCCCCCCCCCCCCCCCCCCCCCCCCCCCCCCCCCCACCCCCCCCCCCCCCCCCCCCCCCCTTGGATCCCCCCCCCCCCACCCCCCCCCCCCCCAAATTTTGATCGTTTAAAAGTTTTATTTAGGACACAGCTACCACTCAATATCCCGTCTCTTCCTATTACTAAGTGATTTAGAACACCTGCGTCCCAAGGTCTGTGTTTATGTTTTTTTGTTGCAAATTAGCGACACTTTTAGATTACACCACAGTACCAGTCTGTCGATGATTGTGAACAACACTGTTCTTTTGTCCATTATCATTCATTATTATCTATCACGGTTTGTAAAATTAAGACCATCTTAGTTCACTGCTCAGAATAGGCCATCCGGCCAGCTAATTTTTATATTCCTAACATTAATATTAAGAAAAAATTACTTTTTAATTTTTGTAATATTCCTAACATCTGCGTTTTACCGCTCCATTCAATCAAAAGCTTGGTATCGCAAAAGCGTCCAATAAATGACTGTGGCGTAACATATCTATGGTCCCTTCTGTCGAGTTGCTTACTTTTTATGTCAACTTGGGAAACGTGACTTTTCTCCGTTTCCCCCCCAATTGCGTCTCCTTAGGCTTTCCAGTCATATTTTTTTTCTTTTTGATCCGCCGTTCCCCTCCTGTCTAGCAAGTCAATTATTATGGAGGATGATGACCCGCGGTCTAGGCGATCATGTACTATTCACAGCCTACGCATTATGTTTTTATCCTTAAATTGTATGGCTTGGAGGGATTTTATCCGTGTATCTCTTGACCAAAATATTTAAAACACTACATACAGCAAGCCCTAAGGAACCCAAATTATAACAAATAATAAAGAGATAGCTACGTGTGCTGCGTTATCAAAATTGCAAATTCTACTACCTCCCGATTCCCATATTCGAAGATGTGTAGTCTGGGTACTGAAATGATTATCAAACGTAAAACCCATCTATTGTCCATCATTTCTAATAAGTGTTATTCAGGATTTTAAACTAACCTATCCAAGTGAAGGGAGTCGTGCGTAATTGTTCATTCAACTCAGTCACAGATTAGAAATAAAAGTTAGAGGCATGTAGGCCTACACTCGCTGTTGAATAGTAGTAGATAGTGATAACGCGGTACGCTTGTTAGGGTTGCGGCATTAATAGCGAGACGCGTGTAATTAATTTTGCATGCGTATTCCTGATAATTCATTCGCCCCTCTCTCTTTCTATTTGAGTCCATCTGTTCGTTCGTTTTGGTAACGCAGTATAATTAATGTTAGGATTAATTTAGGTCATTACGCAGTGTGCCTCTCAATGTTTTTCTTAGAAATGCAATACCCGTTTTAATGTGTTGTAGAAACGCTTGTATTTATGCAGTGGCTTATATTTAACGCGGAAACGTTACAATTTGCAGACGAAGCATAAAACAAAGGGGATTTCGAGTACATTCTTTGTGACAGCACTGTTATTTTACCATTGCTCTTTTTCTTAATTACCAATAAATATATATTTAATAACAAAATATGTACCCTGAAATTTTAAATATGTGGATTAGAATATTTCACGACACTCCCGCCCGGCGCGCAAATGTGCAAATAGAGCAGGACAGATAAATCAAGATTGCCCCCGCCCCGGTGCACAAATATATGTATAGAGCGGGACAGATAATTCAAGAGTGCCCCCGACACACAGCACAAGTGGTATATAGAGAAGGATAGAGAATACATTAAAACATATGTTTAGACTTAGCCTGTATGACAAAAATAGACCTTACTGAGACAGACAAATAAACAAATACCATGCAGTTTTCTGAAGCCAATAAATTACCCTTTCCCTCCAAGGCCAGCTCGGAAAATCCGATATTTTAAAAAAAAGTTAGTAAACAGAAAGTAGTAATTGTCCTTGTTCTTAAAGCTTACACTTTTCGCGTGTGCCACTGAGCTGTCCCGGTTCATTACAAACTCAGAACCAAAATTAATTAATATATAGGATTGCTTGCTTAATTTCATATTTTTTCCTGTTCTATAATACAGACTTACCTTTCTTGATTGTTGAGATGCCGTCTGTTCGGTCGTTTGCTTACAACTAACCAAACATACACTCCCTACGGATTTCTGAACAATCTTCATGCTGCTGGTACGTAACCTTTGTATTGTCAGAAGGAGTCAAATCCCGGTCGTTTGAGGCACTTCACGGAAGCTACCCAGCTTAAGCCGTAACGCATATATGCCGTCAGCGCTTAGTGTGTGTGTCTGACAGATATAGACACTGTGTACGGGTGTTTGTGTATATGTGTGTCTGACATATATAGAGACCGTATGAGGGTGTATGTTTGTGTACATTACACACATTTACAGATTGTGTGAGGCTGTATCTATGTGTGTCAGACATATTGAATCAGTGTGAGGCTATATCCGTGTGTGTGAGACATACAGGCGAACTCCGCTTTACGACGATTCGCTTTCCGACGCTTCGCTCATACAACAGTTTTAAGTTGTGACGGAGTACAGTACAGTAAGTAGTATACTTACACTTTTTCGCAAAATAAGTTGAAGATACATATTTTGTATGTGCTTACTTTAAGTCTACAGTATGGCGAAATCGCATGCGTAATGTATTTATTTTAATTATGAATGCTTTATTTACGTCAGTTGTGCAACATAAATGACAATTGCAGTACAGTACATGCATCGACAAGTGAAAATAGGGCAATGATTCGCCTGACGACGAAAATTCGCTTAGCAACAGTGGTATGGAAAATAACATTTCGTAATAGCGGAGTATGCCTGTATAGAGACTGTGTGAGGGTGTTTGTGTTTGTATCAAACGGATACATAGACTGTGTGAGGGTGGGAATGTGTGTGTTAGACAGATTTGGAGATTATGTAAGGGTATATATGTGTACGTCAGCCAGATCGAGACTGTATGAAAGTGTACATGTTTGTGTGAGAGAAGGAAAACAATTACAAGAGTGAAAGATGGCGCCAGCAGACGACTAACAAGGTAGACCACTTTCGTATGTTTTGGCGAGAACGACGAGAGTTATGCTAAATAAGGGTTATGCTCTGTCTCATGCTAATGATTGGCGACACCCACATTCTGAATGTCCGTCCCAACGATGTACTGACCGTGTAATATTTCATCCAATAATCGATGTAGAATGAGTAACGACCCTTCTTCCCAGCTACAAATAACATAATGTTAACATACTTATATGTATACGATGTTCTCAAAAATTTCAAGGCACAGTCATTATTATCTGCTGCTATCCTCACATCAAAGGTTGGCTGTAATGGATCTCCAGCGGCTTCTGTCTCTTGTCTTGATGGTGCACCCTTATAGATTCTTACTCCTGATGCTGTCTTCCCACATATAGCGCTGTCTTCCTCTTGCACGTTTGCCTTCCCGTCTTCCTTTCATTATGGTTCTTAGCAAGGTGTTATGTCTTTTTATGTAACCAAAATATGTTGGTTGTCTAACGCTGATCTCCTTCATTAATTCTTTTTTCATTTCTAGCTTTTCTAGAACCTCATAATTTAAAGCACAATACAACACCTACCCAACCCCCACCCCCAAGTAAAAATAATGAAACAAATTCCTTCCCCCCACCATC